>JNDT01001021.1:0-54152 GCA_000697055.1 Saksenaea vasiformis B4078
GAAATAAACACAAATGTTACCTTTACTTCTTTTTATTTCTTTTTTTTTGAATCTCTTATCAAATGCTTATGCTAAATGTTACCATTGCTACACCTTGTAATATTTCGACTAATTACTAATTCGTTGCATGCAACATCGTCTTCGTCATTAGAGCAGAAAGAGAATCTTCTCTATTTCGTTTTCTTTCTTTCCTTCGTTCGTTTTTTAAGTGAAATATCAAGGAAGGCAACGAACTTATATTCTTCATAACTATGCTTCCATTGCAGTTTTTTTTTTGACATTGCAGAAAGAGTCATGTTAACGATTAGTAAGCTAATTGCTCTCAAGCGAATATTCGTTACTGATTCGAATACTAAAAAACATATTCATATTCATTCGAATACGAATGTGTACGAACGAATATGAATATTCGAATATTTTGCCGACCCCTAGACTCATCTTTGATCTCAGATATGATAGTTGATACTGATTATTATATCTGTTGACTTAACAATTAGTATTTTTCTTTCTTTATCTTTCTGCTATATCTTCTTTTTTTATTTTTCTTCTATTTTATGTCAATCTTTATTTTTTTTAGCAGATATCCTGAAGGTTTGTAGATATGAGATCATTTTTTGAATCAAAAGATGATGAATAAATATATAACATTTGAGCAGCCGCTGATGTTCTAAGAAATATGATTGATTGTGAGATGTCTGTTGGCATCGAGATGGATAATGAGAGAATTTGTGAGACTCCATCTTGATGCCAACAGACATCTCATTTTTTTTTCATGAGACTCGAGGTTATTTCTGAAAAACAGAACCAGGATTTATGATAACTGGATCTAGTCTTTTAATATCAGGACTGACGTCACGCGTGTGGATTTCGGTTTGTTTAGTGATAGCTTGACAGATAGGAAATCCTTTGAGACTCTTTCTTTATTGGGATGTAAAGTAAAGATATTATATATGTTTACGCGTCTGTCCTTATTATTGTTCTATTCATTCAGAGATTGTAATCTTGCCCCTGGTCAGTAGATCTGTGTTCTTGAGATGGTCTTGACTTTGGATATAATGCCGATCTTTAGATGTAGATCTATGTCCTCATATGTGACCTATATGACAACGCATCATTATACAGACACTTAATTAAGATGTCAAGGTACAACAGATTGAAATGATCATTGCTGTATGATAGCATAAATGCTTCTAAAGAGGATGCACTCATTTTATTTAGAAGAGGTCATTTGAAAGAAATGACATGTGATGTGCGAACATGCAGCATTTACTAAACTTTCAGATGTTCCAATGAGACACGACTATCCTCCTTTGTTTCTGGTTCCTTCCATATTTAGATAGTATAATTTCTATCTTCTCGATTTTATTTTGTTTTTATCATTCATTCTTTGTAATGATGTGTCTGATTCTCTGAATCATTGCTCTGTGTTAGTTAAATCGAGTCGAATAACTCAGTAAAGATTTAAAAAAGAAGTTTAATTGCTCAAATAAAAGAAGAATAGTCATATCTCTCAGAATATCTAAAATTTGAGTGAATGCTGCATGTTCGTATATTATGTGTCATCTCTTTCAAACAGCTCTTTCTAAATAAAACAAGTATATCTTCTTTAGAAGTATCTATACTATCGTACAGCAGCAATTATTTCAATCGATCATATTTCTTAGAACATCAGCGGTCACTCAGACATTGCATATCTATTTATCATCTATTGATTCAAAAAACAATTTCATATCTACAAAACTTCTGAACATCTACCAAAAGTCTCTTCTTTTGTTCTTTTAAAAAACGGGCATTTTCAAGAAGTTAAACTATTATTTGTCTTGCGCTGGTGAGAAGTCTTACTATCAGTAAAAAAAAAAAAAATATGGTATTTATTCTTTAGTAAAGTCTGCTTAATTTCTCTAAAAGTCATTCAACTCGATATGTACGCAAGTCGGTAATGCAGTTGACAAGGTATTAGTGAGAGAAGAGAAAAAAAAAGTCAAATGGAATGCGCAAGTAGATTTTGTACAGCTAGCACTTCGATTAGTTGATGCCGGCAATGTAAGCGTCAGATTGTAGGTTAGCATGAAGAAAAATAAAATGGTGAAAGGAAATGACAGTCCAAGGCAAGACAATGAAGAGAGCGTCTTGAAGTTAAAAATGATCAGTTGCAACAAGTGCAAAAAAAAAAATTGCAAGCAGACTCAGGCTTACCTGCTTGTATAACCATTCTCTCGGTGTCTGTTTTAACCGTTATTTTGCTGATACCATGTAATATATGATACCGTGAAAGTTGTAAGACAAGGACGCCATTCTTATATAATTGTTGTTATCATGACTTATTACCATTGCATATGGCAGTCGTAGAACAAATGATGCGCCCATCGGAAGAACCATGAACCGTCCAGAGACAAGCAAAACCAAGCGGTGGATCTTTTCGTTAGAAGTTGGACAAGGCAGTCTCGATTTCGCAACGTTACTGATAATGTCAATTGAACAACGCCAGAAGTCTTCAAACCTGAAGCAGCGGCTTGGATTTTCACGAACAATCCAAATTTACAACTGTCTATGCAAACAATCCAGTGACATTCGCATGCTCCTCGTTTAGCTTCTTTCATAGCATATCCTCAAGATAAGCAAATTTCACATCTTAAGGATTGCTGTTTCCGACTTTGCCTGTACGTCGGGATGATTTGACATGTGCGAATGCTGATGCAGATATCTACCGTCTTTTGACATAGCCGGTAATATAATATTTACTACATCCCGATCATAAGCCAGCTGCTACCAATTTTCCTCGTGAATCATGTGTTGAGAGTGCAAGTGATGTCCTTTCTGCAAGGATGATACAATTTAGACCAGAACAAATTGATCCAAGCTCGACGGTTAATCTTCCAAGTATATCAGAATAACACCTGCTGGCCTATGGATAATGTATCCGTCGAGTTCTAGATGATATACACACGGTAATGCGCATTAGACTTTGACGTGACGGAAATGGTCCCGACTTGTAGATAGTACTGTACTCCTTCACTGATCCTCATTAACTTCGAGTCGCACTGAAACCCGTAGTGTTGGTCATAAAAGATGCCCGTTTTTCCCTTTCTGCCTGGCCTCATTAGTTCAGGAATTGTTGCTAATAGCGAAATGGTTTTGACCGTCAGAAGAAATCTAAATCTAAACCTACATAGAACATAGCTAAAGAGATTTACGCCCCAAAGGGCTGCGGCCATCACGTAGAGTATGATGATAAATATTCTCTCTCAATGGTTTATGTAATATCTGGTGCTGAAAATTTTTATTGCATATGAGCTTCGATTAGTCAATATACATGTATTTATCCAGCTTGATTATAAATTCAAGATACGTCTTCTGGAAAGAAAGTAAGTAAAGGATTGAGGAACACTCTATCGGCCGAATCGTTGCTCAAGTTTAGAGAAGCGATAAAGGCACATGGCGAACACAGGATAGTTGAGTTGGTGGTATGCGTAGCAGTTTCTAACTCGGGGATCAGTTTAACATTAACATTCCAGAGGGCTTACGCGATCTCAGTAAGTCGGATTTGCCATGGTGGGTATCCATCGAGCGCAATATAGTTATGCGGTAAACCATCGTAAATTAACAGCAAATCAGGCTCAGAAATAGCTTCCTCTATGTATGACCGTTTACACTTTTTGCAAACAAATAAAATAAAAAAAATACCTTGCATAAATCGGCTGATGAGATCAATGTTTATCTCATCTGCACAGGTTTCTGTGCTCAACACATATTTCGCAATCTTCTGTGCAACATTCGCCATCATGGGTCTACCATCATGATCAGAAATAATAGTAAACTTGAGCCCTATAGATTGTAATATTATATAATCGTACGGGATTGCATTGAAACCTATAGGTACCTGACTCTGATTTGGAAGACTTTTGCATCCATTCGTGTAGAGTGTTGGATTGCAGTTTGTAGACGTCGGTCGCCATGGATTTCAGTGTGCCTGATGGCGCGGTAAATACCAGCATCATTCCCGGATATTGCATACTGTACCGGATGAGTCAAAAACTGTCATTTCCTCGATACCAAATTCCCAGGCCCAACACGACATCGTACAGATGTCATGCACAACTGCATTCCAATCATCCAGTGTTCTCTCCTGTTGCAGTTCATGCGATATCGTTAAAGAGAAATGACGAGGGATTTTGGTGAGTCGTTCTTTATCTGATTGGATACGTGTGCGCATATCCCTTCGCAGAAACCAACAAGCGAAAGAATTACCGACGTAGGCACGCAAGGCAATACAAGCAATATACACCAGATAGATAAAATGTATTGTATAAAGTGTTAAATAGCATAGGGCGTCAGTAAACGGAGCAACGTATGACTTGCTAATACGTTCTTCTTCTTCTTCTTCTTCTTTTGGTGATAGTGGGAGTTTATGTGAGCGGAATTGAAGCGATGCTCGTCGCAATTCTTGCGTTGAGGCAACTAAAGTAGATGTCGCAGCCATGGGTGATAAAGGAAATGTTCAAAAAAGAATGTCAGTTGCAAGGGTCTGAAATGTATTTATAGGTGAATGACTGAACAACGAAGGACAAGGAGAAACATAAAAACGTGGCAGCAAGAGAAAAGCTCAGTTGAGCTCTTATATAACAGTTTGCTCCGGGCAATTGCTGAAAAACGCAGTCTCATCATCTTCACCTGTTGCTTGGAATGAGTGTGAGTTACCATGGCTACTTCGAGCCTTAACAAACAGAAGAATGCTTTGTTTAGCAAATAAAACCGCATGAGTCATCAGCTGTTATAAGCTGTGAGTATAATTTTTTTTAAAGAAGACATGTAATGAATAAAGAAGTAAAGGAAATGTTGAAGCAATAAATGAACGATTATTGTTCTCTCTTCTTCTTCTTTTTTTTTTTTACCTGATTGATTTATTTTATATTATAACTAGTTTTTGTTCAAAGAGATACTGTTTGGACCTTAATCCATAGACATTTGGTCTTTTTCTCGTACTTCATGGCTTGGTTCTTGTATTCCGTGTCGCTTCGCGATCGAACGTTTGTGTTGGTTCCAAGTAAGTCCGACAAAGACAGAGACAAGGAGAAATGTCCAGATGGCATATGCAACGTACAAAGATACGCTCGACTGCTTGATTCGCATCCCCAGAGGTATATTGACAAATGCCAGTGCCATCAATATTCGTCCTAGCCATTGATGAACCGAATTATGCCATGGACGGCTAGAAGGGAGCGTATTATGTTTACGTCGGTATCGATAAATGAAATGGTTGACAATGCCCAAAGTGATCTGGGTCCAGGCGCCAAAGACGATGATCGTGCCAAGTAGCTAGCATGTTCCGTAAGTCATTTCGCCTCTACTTATACCTGGACTTCTTACCGAGTGAGGTTTTACTTTAATCTCTCCAGCGACGCTGAACGCCGCACACGCAGCTGTAGTCAAGGGCAACGCAACGGCACCAGCCATGATGGACATATGAGCTTTTCCCCACCAAGCCATTTCGTACTGGCGACCGAACATAGCGATGATTATACCCAACGGGACGGCTGCCAGCCACACAAAGACCATCAAAGCGGCATGTATGGCAATAAGATTATCACTGGTAGACGTGTTCATTGCAATAGCGGAAAAGACAAGAATGCTGAGAAAGAAAGCCTCCTTTTGGTTTTCAGGAGGCTTGTCTCATCTCAGCTCCCATTCCCCTCATATTTTGTTCTGCAGGTTGGGCGAAATTTGCAGTCGTCATCCATTTCCTTGAGAGCATTCACTAAAGCATGTCCCTATGTAAGGGAACATGAGATGCAATTTTATTTTTATATAGCAAATAACAATACCATCAATTCAGCCAAACCATCTTTTGCTAATGGCGCGGCATCCACACAGGTTCACCTTCAATTTTTCTTCCCCATACGATTAACATATCGACAACAAACACAATACGTGTTGCAACAAGAATGAAATAATTTTCCTTCATGTTAATAAATGCATCAGGAACATAACTGGCCTAGCTTACGTATGTATGTAGTAACGCGGTACGCTTTTCAATGCTTTAATTTTTGTTGGGCGTTTGTGAAGTGATGTCTTCATACTATGTCACACGGGAGGCAATGTTAGTGAAGATAAACTAAAGATAAAAGGCGAAAATAAAACAATTAACAGAAACAAAAATTAGAGAAACCAGATAATAATGACGCCTCCTGATGTTATGTCCCGTGCATCCCGTACATGTTTATAACGCAGATCAATTCGATGACAGATTGTACTATTGAACAACATCACCAAATAAGGGTATTTTACTCTGTATTAGGTTGAAACCGAAATTAGCTCCTTTTGTAAATGATTAGAGGGGTTTCCATCAACGAATGCCATAAGCCAACAAAGGATCACTACTATGGAAATATGTAACATGTCTGTGCGACAAGCTATATTGACTGACAGTAAAGCATCCCGGATTACATCCTCAATAGCATGTGATTATTGGGAATAATGCGACATTAATGTGTCAAACAGCTTAAATATGCAACACACTGCAGAAAATAAAAGTTATGCTATGAGAATAGTCTGTTGGCCCGATGATGCTTGCATAGATGAAAATACAGGATGCGTCAGGCTAATTTAGGTTTTGCATATCACCGTTACAGACGCACGTTTTGATGTTTACTATCCACCTCACACATCTTTCATTTACAATCGTACAATTACTAATACCCCTCGGGAAATTCCGTCGTCTAGCCCCCAGAGCAGGTTGATATTTTGTAGTGCAGAATTTACTTCAAATAATAACAAGAAATACGTAAATGCGATGTATACAGACTTTGACGGATAAGTCAACAGTAAAGCAGTCAGTACTGCGCAATCGGAGACAAAAGTTCAGGGGTTAGGGTATTCATTAGTTCTTACATCCATTGGTTGGGAAACAAACAATGTTTGTTCATCATACCAAACGGAGAATAGGCCTATGTCACAGCGTATTCCTAAGTGCAGAAACAAGCACCATGCACAGATAATTACGCTTTATATCATGTGCTCTCATATTAGAATCCTTTTTCCTTGTGGAGAATATTCTCCAACCAAAATGACAAAGGATGCCTAGGACCTCTTTGGAATTCGCAGGAAGCATACACAGAATCGTCAAAGATTTCCCCGGAACTCGCACGCAAATCATAAAAGAAAAGAACAAATGCAGAAGGACATATTCGGGTCTTAACATAGACGACAGTCTTTAGTTTTTTCTTTTATTTTGAATGGCAGAGACCGCAAACGGTTTCTGGAGGATTCGGTTGTACCGATTTCCTGAAGATTGATAGTATTATTTTGGGAAAATAATCGTACAACTTCTTGTAATCTTTTGCCTTTAGTCTTGTTCAGAAGATCTGCTAAGTTTGTATACTTGGAGAATTGTGAGATAGTAAATCTAGCTTGAGTATTCTGGATACAATCTCTACCGACGTCGCTGCTATACTGTCATAAACAGCGCGGTACACAGAGACAAGTTACTCTTCAGCTAAAATGATTTATCGATTATTCTTCCTTGTTATCCTAGTCCCTATCCCTGATTACAATTGAACAGCTTAGGTAAATTGAACGATGCGATCAACAGTACTCCGTAATCGCTGGAGAAGCGACATACGGTGAATCACACCGTACCCTCGAGCTAATACCGTCGTGGCTATGGATCGTAATAAGGAGCTGACGCATATAACAGTACGACGCATGAGCCATTGGTTGGGACTATACAGAACTAGTTCGTATTTTCACGTTAGCCATCTATGGCAACCGACTTCATTGCCAGTTATGTTGTTAAGTGTCCCATTTGTACACTGTAATGACAAGGAGTTTCTCGAGCTTAACATAATGACTATTTGTCCGCTCTTCAAACTCATCAATACGCAGTCCAACGAAAGAGACATTCATTCTGGACAACCGCATCAATGTGCAACAGGTAGAATCCTTCAAGTGTAGTGTTAAGATTATATTTGTAGGGAATTCCAAAATTCTGTATCGATGAGCTTTTTATGCTACTTTGAATAAATCTAACGCCTACGAAGGGTCGAGCTTGCACTGTGGAAATGGTTGCGAATGCGGTTCATAGTACGTACGTTTCTGCTTAAAATCGAAAACAATGGTCGTCTGGGTAGCACAAAAATCATTTGCTCATAGTACTGTAGTCCTGATATGCTCCGATGGATATTTATATCTCGTAAAGCTAATTACACAACTTCATGGGTAATCTTCCGTGCTTCGTCCTAATCGTGTGTTCTACAATCGGATGTCATCCGTCATAAAAGAGGATAAAAGAGGTGGAGAGGGTATGCCATGTACCACATTGCTATTTTTCTCGATCCGTTAACGCAGTTTCCTTAGATTAGTCGCTCATTCTTAGCGTCGATTTATACTCTATCTTGTCCTGAGTCGTCGCAACCAGCACATCATTCTCTAAGAAGATTCCACATTTCATATCCAAAAACATGAGATGAGCAAGTCTTTTCATTAAGTTTCATCGCAATTAGTGCCTAGTGAATTATCCGCTTCGCCAAAGAAAATGAATCGCATGTTAATTGCCATCCGTTTCGGTCCTCCATATCAAAAAACATTTACATTGAACAGCCTCTGATTTTCAAACAGCCCGCGTAAAACATATCGCTAGAACATAGGATAAGATATGACTTACCTCACCGTACAATTCACCGTTAATACCAATTTCTTTGCATTTCTGGGCTTCTTCTAACATCAGCCAATCTATGATCTGCGCATCTACACTTTTAAAACCGTGCTATCTGTCCATCGTCAAACTCAAGAAGCAGTCTATGACGTACTCAAGGGTATCGCGCATGTTGCTTCGAGGATCCCATTGCACTACGGAAAAACATTTTGGACAAATCTGTAATTAATCTCTTGTCAAAAATCCTGGACAGATCTCTGATTTTGACCCTTTCGTCAGATTTGCCCAAGATTTTGGACGCAGAATTTCTACAGATTTTTTCGAGATACTTGACTTGTTAGGAATACTTCAGGTCTGCTCGAGGTACTTTAGACGTGTCCAAGATTGGGTAAGATTTGTCGAAGGCACTTTATGTTTGTCCAGGATATTGTGAAGATCGTTACAGATCATTTCCCATAGTGTTGGATTGTTAGACTGGTGTTTGTTCTGTAATAAAGCTGCCATATTCTCTCGCAGCGAAAAATTTTTTAGGAGCCGTAAGCGTCCTGAAGACCGGCGCAGGTACGTCAAATGTACTTTCAAGCAGCTATTTTAGAAGCGTCACGACAGTTCTTTTGCACCGGTAAGGCCAACGGGTTGCAGGAAGGATTGTGGGATAGGGGTTTGTGGCAAGGCGGCTTCGTAGAAAGAAAGAATTTTGACGTACCTAATCTAATCTCCAAGCTTGGCTTTTTCTTTTCTCTATTTCTTCTGTACTTTCCTTTTGTTGCTTACCTGATTTGCTACCTACCTTATGCTTAAACTTACCTTGCCACCTACCTTACGCTTAAACTTACCTTGTGGTCCGTGTTCGATGGGTGCCGTTGTCTACGAATGTCAGTACTTCATAGGAACGAAGAACTCAGACAGACGAATGTCTAGGAAGAGGGAAGTTGGTTATTGTGTGTAAATATCCAGTAAATAACTTACCCTATACTACACATGTCTTCAGACGGACCACTAGTTGGAAGCTGTCAGTTTTAAAATGCAAATACTTAAATGGCGCAGCGCTTACACTAATCTACATGAAGTACCAAACTGTCTATTGTCTTACAATAATCTAAATGAACAATAAAAATCAGTAAACATTCCAAAGGTAACAGATCATAGGAAGCCGCTTTGCTACTGGAAGGGAAAAAAGTAAAAGTAAAAAGAAAGAATTAAGAAAATGATTTTCGTCCTTTTTACTTTTTTGATCTGTCCTTGTGATGAACTGTCAATCAGATCACGGCGGGGTTCCCTAAATGGAATGATCCCGTTATTATGTTCCAATAGAAACGCTCTTTAGGGCAAGAAATAAGAGATGTAAGATGTCTTTTGCTTCAAGTTCTCATCTTTGCCTGCACATAGGAACTTATACAGGTTACTAGGGCATCGGAAATGTGTCGCCCTGTATTTATTCTTTTCCTTTCTTTTCGTTCTTCCTTACAAGCAGCATGGAACGCTGGGAAATGGTGCACTGACATCCGCGCACGGGCACTCATTTGTTGAACTATATACTTCATGACTGTTCACATTTCAGCATGGACCACTGTCTTCCATTGATTTCCCGAAGTAGGAATAACGTCTTTTCCACTTCTGCTGTGCACTCGGGTAGTTTCTCAACATGACAGTGATAAACATAAGTGCGCGTACTGCTTTTACCGTCTGAAAGAAGCAGGCGTTATCTACAGGCATGGTTTCCACCCCGTTGTCACCTGGAAACCGTAATTGTGTTTTGTGTAAGAACGTCTCTTACTGTATGTAATCTTTCCAGCGCACGGGCATGACTGCATCATGTAATGAGAAAATTAGTTCTTCGACATCTTTGTTCATACGCATTGACTTTTGACGGCCTATATTGTTTCCCGTATTGTGAGTACCGATGGTTGCGTGAATGTTGTCGATCTCACATCAGTCTCGATGACTTTTTCCTCGGCAGTCTTCGAAAGTAACATATCGATCAGAAGATATTCAAAGTATGTATCACCTAGATCATTTTCCTTGGCCAACGGTCCTATAACGTAACACAAGAAGGGTCTTTGTCCATCGATATGTTTATGGGGTTACAAAGCGTTTCTGATAAACTGAATCGAGTATTGGTTCCCAGGTGGCAAATACATTCTCAGATCTTGCTTTCACGTTGTCCACATACTCGACCGAATTTGATTTCTCTCACGCTAAATGGCTAAACCTTCTGTAAATATTCTGCATGATTCACTGTTTACCTTTCGACTAATTCCAATCTTATGCAGAAGGTTGATCAATAACAAATTGGGTATAATTTAGATCCACAAAATGTAATGTGTCATTCGACAAATCACGGGAAAGCACATGCGGTTATCTAATTATCTCTGGGACAAACCAAGAGAAGACAATGTGTACTGTGAAAAGTCCTCCATTAATTCAGAGAGAAATGCCTCAACTTTAAGCGTTAGTGACAACAATCTAATACATCTACCAGCAAATAGCTTAAAAAGCTATGCACTTCGTATAATCTTTAAGTATTCGATTTTTGTATTGTAGCTGCCAGTGTCAATGGAAAATGTACCTGCAACTGAGAATCGGGTTCGACTCGTGTCGCACGTTGTGCAACCATCATAGATACGTTCTCCCAGATGTATCGAGGCTATGTGCTATTCAGATGAAGAGCTATCGGTACGTTTACTATAGACGCAGTTAACAGAACATCTGCATGGGTACCATGGACGTCCGTACCGGTGTGAACGACGGAATCTACATCAATACGGATTTTGTCTGGTGTTGATGACTACTCCGAGCTCTAAGCTACATCTATCTGTTTCAGAATGAGGTCTTCCGATCAGTGTATAATTACGAGGTGAATGAGACTAAATCAATAAGATATTTCATCGCGCTTCATAGTTGTAATTTACGTAAAGGCTACGTATAATGGTTTCTTGGCATCAAAAGACAGGGCACCGTTGGCCAACCCGATTTTTGGAATATGCGAATACGTGTGCGATCGAGTTCGGTCCTTTCTCAACAGCCTTCCTATTCCATTTTTATCACCGACCGGTCTATATAGACAAGGTATTCTGCAACTTGGTGAAATATAGAATAGGTTACACTGTTCATGCCACTTTCATACGTGAGCAAACTATTCTCCACGGTGCTGGTGAACAAGGCAAATATTTGTACGAGGTTTCTGTATTGTAGCAGCTTTGGCAATAAAAAGTTCAGTAGTGCCTTTGTCGTTGCAGACAATGGTATGCTTAGTCCGTGAGATGAAACCGTAATTCTAAGTTGCATAGTAAAGTTTATCTTGTAGTTAAATCAAATAGTTATCACCTTTGCATTGCGACGTACATACCTCGGTTGATCATACGATAAACCCCGAGAGCATTTAAGCCCATGGAAAATTCGATGGTAAGACTTTTCCGCATGACAACGCTGCTCGACAACTCATACGTACACTGATTCAGCTTAACTCGGAGCGTCTTTACTAAATCTCAAGCTTGATCAAAATATGTCATTCACTAAAGCTGGCTCGCGATAATATTTTATCCTGATCGGATAAATCCAGCTGATGGCTGGTCATATTTGTCTAATCCCAGCGTATCCTTTTAGTGATATCTCGTTCCAGAAAACTTTACTGCCTTTTTGCCTTTGGCCCTCTTACCATGCGTATCTGATCGTAGCATTTGTTAGTGTTTCCATTACCATTTATTTTAGGTTACTTGTTCCTTGTGCTACATCTGACATTCCCACAACGCAGTAGTTGCTTGAAAAGGAACCGATGGCTGCGCATTATTGGGGAGTTTGCTGTTTTCAGAATGTACAGGGGTTGGGCACAGATACTTCGTGTGTTCAAAAGGAGTAACTAGCCCAATATCAGTCTCCGCAAGCACAATTTTCTTTGAGATTATATAGATGTTTATGTAAGTGAATAATAGCAAATGAGACTTGTTTTCGATATCTGGATATGGTTAAGCCTTTTTCAAGACATAAGGCCGTTTTTGTCATAATAAACAAAAATTGGTTTTACTTGTTTCGCTTCAATATAACCATTTTCTGCTAGTACCACCTACAAACAGAAACTAAAATCCCTAGTATCCAATAACATTAGTCTGTTTAAGTTCAGATAATTAGTATAAACGATTAAGGGGTCTATGAATAAGGGTATCCCATTGATGTGATCTCCATTAGCACAGAGAAGTCGATCAAACTTTGTTGGTCATTGTTTTTTCTTCGTTGTTGACGTTGTGCATGTACGACAATGCCTATTTTCCGATTTCTATTCACGCGCTGGATCGATAAATCTAGCTTCTGATATTCACATTAGGTCAAAAGAAGTCATTTTTCTGCATGTGCGAGGTGTCTTCAACAAAGAGGATCGTTGTGTGTGTGTAACCCGGCATTTTGTGATCATTCATACAGTTTTGATTACAAAAACAAATAATAAGCCGCTTTCATTGCACAAAATGAAACGTTTGCGTATTGGTACTTCTGAAACGAACGATGGTCCGTTTTTATTGCTATTGTTCACTGTGCACTGACGGTAATACGCGGGATGTCTGCGTTTCGTACTACAGTGATCCTAACGTGCCCAGAGAATACTGCCAAGAGCATATATTGAGTTACGAAGATGTAATGCTATTCATGTGCATTGAAAAAGCCTGTAGTACTTTCTGGAAGGTAGACGCTGAATTCATAATACACAGTTGCGTACTTAAAAGTAGCATGGGGAATACAACTGACGCGTGTTAAATCGTGGCTGGTGGTGAAGTCCCTACACTGATTTTACAAGAAAGTGTGCCACAATCTCGATTTGACAGAACTGGAAAGATCTGCTAAAAAAATTCATCTTACTTAAAAATTTGGTATGGTTTAGACAGACGCATGTTCTGCAGGTAACATCCACGCGCTCCAATAATGCTGCAGGTGATCACGCGCCGCTGTTACAGTTTTCCAGTTAAAAAAAAAACGAAACAAAAAAAGAAAAAGAAAAAAAAAAGGCGAGATTCAAAGATATCAGATAAGGTGTTATCTGTTTAAAAACGTTACGTGATCTGTGTACTCTCAGATTGTGCTGACAGGCGGGAGTAAATTTAATCTAGCGACAACCCTGAAGTAACTACAAAGGGAAGCGAGATATAGGATGCGGAGAAGGAAAACCATACAAGGGATCCTTGATCATCTTCGGATTAAGCATTAGTTTTTCCGACAAACTTCTTCATTCTTTCTTTTTTGATAAATATTGCCCAGTGATACACGGGGTTATGTTGACCAGGGTTGGCGACACAGGTAGCTCAATAGTACGATAGTTGAAGTCACACCGGCCCTGAGTTCTTTTCGTGCAACGTCCATTCAGCTAGTGCTGTGCAATACTGGAAATGACTGGTGGTTCGATTGTCATAGGCCTAGGTGTCGTAGTATAGGTGTGTGAAAGTTGGGGTGTCCACGAGGGGAAATTAAAAGTTTAACGTTGACAGAGTGGAAACAGGGACCAAATATGGCTAAACGCAGGAAAAAAAAAAAAAGAAAAATGAGTTGGTAAAGGATCACGCCACTTAAGAAGGACACAATAAGTTTGTGTGCAAGGACATGCTGTGCCACCTTATCTGGCCCTATTTAGCGGTCCCGTTCATGGCGATAGACAATGGAAAGATATACTTGATTTAGTCAGGAGTAAAAAGATTACCAAGCAAAATACTGTTGGCTATTATGCCTACCAAAGTCCGTCAATATGTCGTCACCTCTTTTTTTTTTCTTTCTCAACCACTTGTGGAAATAACTAGGCATTGGAAAAAAGGGGTTTCCATAGTGATCGTCGATGGAGTGACGACATGGAAGCACAAGAAAAAACCTTTTTTTCCCATTGATGATGAAAAAGCGCACGCATTGGCTTTGTCTTGCGCCCCAATGTAAGTCAATTTTTTGGCTTTAGCACTTGCTATTTATATGAGCGTGTGTGCCTGCATTTCATTTGATTCTTCCTCCTTCTCCCCTTTTACTGCTTTTTTATTTATTTCTTTCTTTCGCTTCTTTTCTTTATTTCTGTCTATGGTCCCTCATGCATCCTCACCATCGCCAACTTCCCGATCAAAAAAACGTACAAGAAATTCGACTGCATGTAAATAAGCATCCACGAACGTTTATCAAAACGTTAACGGCTTGGATGTAGGTATGCGGTGTCGGGAACTCAAGAAAAAATGTGATAATGCATTACCATCATGTACACGTTGTTCGGAATTTGGAGCAAAATGTCTATACTTGACATATGAAGAATATCAACAATCTTTGGGAGAAACCGTGGTACGGTTGAGTAGACAACTAGATGAAATGCAGTCATATTTGGATGAAATGAATGAAGAACGAAAAAGATACGATGCTCCATCATTGTGGGACGGATACGAAAGTCCAGAAACAATCGAATTTTACCATTTTTTGTGGAAAACGCGTCAGGAATATGCACAGGGTGGAAAAGATGTTATATGGGCGGAGTATGATGAACCACTCCAGGATAAAGCAGTGCAGTGGCATGCAACGCTTGGTGCGGGCGGGATTATGATCGAGACAGACATCCAGACATTCGGGGATCTGTATCGCGTGCTCAAAAGCCAACAATCTGACGACAGTGGCTTGTGCGCCTAAGTCGTCGTCACAATTCGAGCAGGGGGCGGGTTCCTTATTGGTGCAATGTGCTCGTGCACGCCCTCGGTGTCTGCCGTTCTTTCGTCCGGTCGATCGCCCAATCACAGCGCCACTTCCACATTCGCTGCTTTCCCATTTTCCCTTTTCCTTCTTTTACCTCTCTTCTTTCCCTTTTCCTCCTTATTCTTTTTGTCTATCCTTTCTATCTACTACCTCGAATTTCTACCTTCCTTTGTCTTATGATGCCTGCTGACGAACAAACAACCGAACCCCGAAGAAAACGCGCAAAGATCGTGAGTGCTTGCAGCGAATGCCGACGTAAGAAAACGAAATGCAACGGCGAACAGCCATGTCGCAATTGCCAAAAGTCAGCTGTCCCGTGCGTCTACCCGTCTTCACATAACGACGACCGGCGGAACGCTCCTAGCAAAGCTGCTCTTGAAGCCATCGAGGAAAGACTAAAGACGATTGAAGATATGCTAAAAACCATTTTACAATCACATTTTCCCGTCGCCAACCTCGATCCCGTGGCCGTCAATAATTTTCTCAACAGAGACACACAATCCTCGTCTCCAGTACCTTCCTCCTCACGACATACGCTTATTCATCAACATCCACCTCCCCATCATTCAACGCCTTCCCCTCCGCACCCTCCGATGCCGCCGCAGCCACTCGCACAAGCACCACCTCCCCAAACTCCAGGGACTCCTCATGAACTCAGGCTGCCTTCTATTCACAATTTGTCGGCCCATTCGGCTTATTCCCATCAGCTGACCGAGAACCATGAAAATCGTGATCTACCTCCGCTTGGACTGCAAGACTACCATCTCTATCCATATAAAGGTCAATCGCCCGCAACAAGCTCCTGCAAATCTGAAAATGACGAATACACCTTGCAACCAATCAAGAAACGTAAAAGATGATGAATTTTTTTGTTTTGCTTTAGTCTACTATTTTGCCTCATGTCAAATATTTACGAAGAACGTTTAGAGCTGCCGTTTGTGTGTAAAATAAACCATGTAACATTTCTATCGGCTCCCATTCCGGCTACCATATTTTCTGTTATTTCTTTTCTCGTTGTACTTTTGTATCTTATTAAGTTGTCAAGGGATGAGGCTGGGCAAGAGCTCCTGCTTTTTTGTTACTACAGCAAAAAAAAAAAAAGAAAAAAAAGAAATGCGGTACCTGGAGAATGTGGCAGAACCAAATCAAGTAAGACGCACAAGCCCCTCATTGGTTATGGTCTTTGCTCGGCCATGAAAAGCTGTAGTATCCTACATTTCCTTTGAACGGATTAGCTGATATCCTCCTGTTCAATTGCCCGAGCAGTAAAAGTACCGATTGGTCCGACTTACGGAAACCCTTTGCTATACATATCGTTGTCACTATTATTTGGAAGTACAGAAACTTTATGATTAAAATTGTCACAAAAGGAAAGTCATTGACTTTTTGCCATTCTCAAAAGATTTTCGGTACAACTCCAGTTTCGGAAAAGCGCTCTGTACAATTAGTTCACTTTCCTTTTAAACATGTAGAGATATCCTAGACTACCTTTTTGCGTGTAGAATGAATCTATTGAGTGACGGAACGTGTGACTAATCTTAGAATGGCTTTACAATAGGAAAACCGGAACAAAGTAAGATTGAGTCTGCGGTGGGCTCCAAGTGTACAAACAACAGCTTCTATTAAGCTGACGATCAGTAGCTCCCCGGCCCTAGAATCCTACTAACATTCTGATAAAATGAAAATAACGACAATGTGGTAAAAGTGTGTCAGCATCAGGAGAATTTGCATTCCGCCAAAGTAAAAAAAGAAAAATTCATTGCATGGCAGGCGAGGACCTTCTTCATAAAACATGGGCAAATAACGTTTCTTTATATTATGTTGAAAAGAATATTGCAACGAATGTGCTTGTATCTTGTCCGCCATTGCCGGAGAGATTCCTGGCTGCATCTCCGGCTTAGCCGTCCCAGCCAGGAGTGGAAGGCTTTCTTTCCTTTTGGGAGAGGCCTAGTGACGAGCAAGCAGTTACTAACCTACGGAGAGATAGAGAACACCGCCAGTAACCGTATGGTGGGCCAATCTGCCGATACATTAAGCGTGTATTATGTGTTCAGTTATTTTGTGGGTAACTACAATAGAACAACAGCAAAGAAAAATGTGTGACAACTAGCTTCAGCATGTGCCCTGCTATTTCACAACTACAAGAAAGTGGATCCTCAGACGAGCAGCGGTACAGAGCGAATTGAGTTGAGATGCTCGTCGCGAAGGGATCCTCATCTGAAGGCCATATCAGCTGCCGTCAAAAGTTAGTTATTACCACGCGCAATATGCGTATGAGGTTATCACTATTTCCAAGGTGTGCTTTTGTCCTTCCACAATATGCTTGTTGCATTGCCCAGGCTTTTTTTTTTCAACGGAACATGAGATCGCATTATTCTGCCGGCTATGACCACCAACGCTAGAGTGATTACTGAAGAATGGGCATGAAAATGCAGGATTGCTTACTTCAGTTGAATTTTCTAGGTGTCTGTTTGCCTTGCTATCCGAGAAATCAAGTTTTCTCGCGGCGTTAAGGAGATACGGGTACGTCTCCACGGCATAGTTGTGAGTATTTTTTTTTCGGTATATTCATCAAATGAGACATTTACATCGAAAGAATCCGCTGTAGGATGAAATAGAACCAATCTGCTTGACTCAAAGAGGGAACTGTCTAATTCGGAATGTACGCCCGATACAGCCACCAACCTCCATTGGGCGGAGTCCATCATTGTCCCATTTTCGGAGTAACATCGAATAACAGAAATCAGCACTGAGCAACGCCGCGGAAAGAAGACACAGCACAAGACAGTTTGTTATATTGGTTTGTAAGAACGACATTATATGTAACACCGCCTATTGCAAATAACGCACGTTGGTCGCTTCTATCCGAGATCGGAATGTAATCCTTGGACAATGCGAATAGATATGGCGTATGAAGCATTGTTCTCGTTCCTTTCCTTGTAAAACAATGTATAACTTGGTTCTACACGCAATGATATAATGACACCGCAAAACCATTCCTTTCGTTCTTCCATTTCGGCTGTGACTCCCGGTTTTCCGCAATGAGGGCTGGCTTTCAACATTTGACGTCCGTGCAGACTGCCACCAGCCACCAATATGTCGCCGAATCATTCTTGCCAACGTGTAAAATGGTGTGAGCCTACCGCCACTTGTAATAGAAATCGTTTGTTTTGGTTTGCGTTTCTTTGAGTATTGTTGCTATCTCTTATTACCAATGTGCTCACTACATGTGGATATCCCATTTTTGGCGATCCTTACTGTGCTTGGCTTGCTGAATAGGATATTGTATACTGTTCATTGAATGAAGAGCAACCTTTCTTTCCTTTTTTGTCACTTTTATCACTATACGCGCTCCTTAAACTTTGACAAGCATGTCCTTTCATCGAAGCAAAGTTTGGAATACTAAGCAGCTTTCAAACAAACATAGAAGGTAAATTGAAAACAAGATTAAATGGCCGCTGACTAAAATGGATCAGCTAGCAGCATGCGCAAAAAAGGAAAAAACATTGTTGCACCAGAAATAGCTTCTAGGAATCTCAGCATTGCTGCGTAGTTATTGAATTACTAAAGCCCACACTGCTATTCCTTATTCTTTTTGGAATCGCCTATCAGATATTCGAAATACACTGAAGCATTCTCCAGAATCGCATTGATTGCACTACGAAAATAGTATATGTGAGGTTTCCCATCCTCATGAAGAAATACGACAGCTGTATGCGAAAAACTCTTGAAATTTTATTCCAAAAATAGACAACTCTTCGTCATCCTTCGTCATTTGGCTCGCGTCCCACCACTTCGGGCGTACGGCCATCAGCTGCCCATTCGAAATCGGGACTTGTTTTGCGCATCACGGTGTTTAAAAAGGACGCAGCATGGCTTGGCATTTCCTTTTCATGGGTGACATCGAGTTAGCTAACCATTTTTCCTCTCCATTCCAATGTGTCAACCATCCATAAATGACTTGCTCATATGTACGATGTCTATCGAAAACTTTGAAGCGTACAAGATTGGATGCTGCAGTCGGACAGCAATGGTATGATTGTGACACGTGTCTTGTCGAATCGGGTCAGTTCCGAAAACCAGAAGATAAGCCCATTCATTACAGTGTACGGGCGCGTCTGTTGAGAAACAATTGAGTACTCACATCCACACAGTCAGAGACGGGTCGAACAGTACGAGGAAAGTCCCAATAGCATCTTCAGACATAGTAGAAAAGTAAAGGTGTTAGACACGTTCTGAACAAGAAATACTTAAAGACCGTTATAGGTTTTATTGGTATTCAATTCTTCCGTCTGTTGTTGCCGAAGAGACTAAGCACCTAATGCAGCAGTTCGACGTTTTTGCCGTCATTCATTGTCCTGTTCAGGAACTTCGTGAGGACTGAGTGTGTCATTCCTCTTAAACAGGCAGAGTTCTGTCCGAGGATAGCTGACGTGAAAAAACTAAGGAACGACATTGTCGAATACGCAAGCAAAAACAAATGGATATGAATTTCATGACAAACTGTATACTTTTGATGAAGAATCTGCATTTTATATTAATATGAAACGTACGAAGACGATCTAAGATAGTATTGTTACTGCTGTTACTGTGCCAACCACGGGAGCTACAACCGAGACTATGCTGGGTGCTATGTCCGCTTCAGCGTTTAATTAAGTTTACTTTGAGGATGCCAAAGCCTAGTAAGAAGCAAAGGGCAGGACGTGGATCTGGACATTCAACCTTGACACTGTAACTGAACCCTACATTAGCACTTGAAAGGGAACTTGGACAAGCATCTGCGGCTGGAATGTCCCTATCCAGTCATAGATGATAGCCCTATACGCAGCTTTAAAGAGATCTCCAGGTATGTCAATGTCGAGGCGATCGGTGTACTTATGTACTCTCATTTTCTTTCTCCTGAGCTGATCCCAGTTGGACAATTCGGGCTGTCGCTGAAAGCAAATTTAAGTACCACATTTCTGTGAAGAGCACCTTATCGAACCGGATTAGCGATGCTTGCGATAGCATAATGGTAGAAGGTTTCTACGGTTTCGACAGCATGTGACCCGAATAAATCCCAACTGTAGAACCGGTTTGTTCCTCTTTTATCAACGATGACCTCTTTTAACTTATCAATACAGTAAAAGTTAATCTCTGCTTAGACAGATCCACACCTACTGTATAGTAACAAATTCGCAACTTACGAAGAGACTGTTCTAATCCAAAGTGGACAGACAGAACGCCAAGTATATTTTGTTCTGAGAGCAAAACGTATTTGTGCGAAAGCAATTATCAAATGCATACCTCATTTTCCCCTATAGTCCTTCGTCCTTTTTACGGTATTTACTGACAAGCATCTGAATTTAATCATTTTTCCTCATAAATCAATCCATAATCAAGCTTCATTAGCCACTATCTGTATCCTGCTCACCACGATGCCCGTTTGCGCTTGTTCTGGCTCGACCTTTTGGCAGCTTCAAGGGCAGGGGGGATCAAAACCCGATTCACATGATGTCCATGCCAAAGTAACTCCGGCTCCGGTATATCTTCTGGTCCGGCTTCCACAGTTTTTATCACATCTTCTACTATTTTCTATTGGACGAGTTGTATACTATTACTAATAGTATTGCACAGGATTTACCTACTTTCGTCTTCCAGATCAATTCGAGGAAGGGAACAATTCTTTTCGAGAACAGTGGCGGCTGGAGAGGGACCTCCTGTGGCGTTGTGCGCTGCACCCGGCATACGTGACCCGCGGGACAGTCCATTATCAGTACGTCCATCCGAAGATCTAGGATTTATAAGCTTGAACTCTGGCAATACCAATGTACTTACGCGAATGGCAATAGCCAACGACTTGTAGTCGGTTAAGGACGCCCCGCTCATAGTTTAAGCGGTTATGCAGCCTCAGCAGCATATCTTTCATTATCTTTGGGAGCTTTAATCCGCGCTCCATGATCTCTTTGCCTCCCACGCCTGCTTCATCAACCGCTCCGACCTCTGCACATCCGTACTCAACTTCATCTTTGATCAGTATCAGGTCGGGCTTCAAGGAATTGATTTTCCTCTCGGCTTGTACGTTCGTCATGGATCTACCTTTGTTCAAGCGGGCAGAGGTCGAGGTGGACGCTTGGTCTCCGCTATAACAAACGTCAGTCGGGGATTAATACACTTCTTTAAGGAAAAGTCAGTTTACCGTAGCGTTTCGACGCCGAGATTATCGAAACAAAGATCAACGCATCTCCAAATTCTGGCAACGAGATTTTTCTCGCAACCACTTCTCGCAAGACGCTGTAGTACGTTCCACCTGTACATGGATGTTATTTCTAGGACGCTTCGCTGTGCCCAGTCTTCGTCAAAGTGATCCGCAGGATCGAAGGGACCAGCCGCGCTTGCTGCATTCCAAAGGACTTCCACCGTCGTCTATGTTAGAGCACTTTGAGAGAAGTACTGGAACCTAGCAGTTACATACCTTACCCATAAAATGGGAGAAATAATTTTTCAACTGGTCAGAAACTTTTGGTAGCAATTTCTGACTTGTAGCGTGCAGTTGCTCTAGCTCCTCCTTCGTAAAAACATCTTCCCAACAACTATCATGCAGGTCGAGGATGAATGAGTGTGCCGGACTATGAAAGATTAATAGTTAACGGTTGCTACCTAATAAGAGCTTTCTTTAACTCACTGTTCAAAGGATAGCTGTTTTGCAAACGCGTAGATCTTGTTTTCGACGAATACATTCGGACTAATTTCCCATTTGTCTTCGTCTTTCATACCTCTGTAGCTAGCGTCAAATGCCTGCCATTGAGAGTCTGTCAGCAGTAAACCCTTTAAACGTTATCAAGTCGTTTTATGATTAGTGTGGCACGGTATTTTAACGTAAACATGATAAACCTCGGAAGAAGTTGAGCTGACTCGCGAACTTGTTTCCGATGGTGACGCTGCAGGTGTTCCTTCCAACGAGCGATCATATCTAGGGGTATTGATGACCGTCTAAGACCATATTTTATAAGATTAAGCTTGATATTGTGAAAGTACGTTAAGTTTGGCTTGGAGAAGCTCGTCCCACTTAGGTTGCTCCCGTGCCCATTTCTAATGCATGTGAGGTTGTATCTCCGACGATCGACCTCTACCTGAATATCCAGTTGTTCCGCAGCACGTTGAAAGCGCTTTACCCATAACGATTTCATACCAATTCCGCTGCAATTATCGATCACGAACTGCCTATTATGATCGCAGAATCGCTTAAGACTGGGAGTACCAGCTTCATCTTGAAAGTACCGTTGGAAAACTTCATCCGTCATTTAGTCCAGAGTGTCAATTTCAATCCACCTTGATACCTTCTAAAAGTTTTACTTCGATGTCGTCCTCCTCTTGTTCTATCATTTTGATTGTTAGACAGAAGAGAAGCATTGACATTTCCCACGGCAATCAACAGGTAAACTTGCTATGGTGGCGCAACAGTTACTTCACATGCTCGTGAACGAATCCGCAGCTCCAAGCTTTTTGCGCTTTCCTTTCCTTTTTTTATAGGGTCTCAATTATAAATCCTCCTACTTCCTTTATCAGAGATATATCTCGTTAGTAGAATTTCATCACTAGTATTCATTAGATCTACACGGTTTAATGGTGAAACATATATGATTGGCCATTAGCAGGGAACAGATGATCTTGCCATGGTAACACAACAGCTATTTTCATGTGATTCAGCAGGCTTCTGAAAGGTCTACGAAATAAACCTTTTTTTTCAACGGTGGCTTCTGATTGCTTGTCCTCAACGACGGTGGACACGCATTATCTGGGTAATTTATACATTTACATCCTCCAGTTTCTCATGGCTAGTGCTGTAGACATCCTGAACATGTCCGATTGGTGGCGTGGAATAATTAGTGAGATACTGCCCTGCTAGTCCCTCAGCATCAGAGGCGAGTTTCCATTTTCCAGCACATTTGTGCCTTGTTCTTTATTCTGTTGATTATTGTTAGGACCGCTGCCCCTGGTACCGCCCACAGGCATGTCCGAGTGACGGGTGTGGAATAACTAGTGAGGTACTGCCCTGCTAGTCCCTCAGCATCCGAGGCGATTTTTCGTTTTTCAACGACATTGTTTATTAGCGTACAGGCTTGTGATGAGTTAATCAAATGCCAGCGATCGTGCCGGTTCCTCTATATCTCTGATAGCCGGTTTCTGCTAAGGACGATGTCTGGGATCTCCGGAACGTTTGAATGAATTTTGTATATCTTCGCATCGCACGTTGTCTCTTGAGAATAACCTTGTCCAAATAAACATGTTCATCTCTATCGGCCCTAAGAAAATGGACTGGTTACTACTATATCTTCTACCTACCCTCCGTCAACTTGTTGGATTCTTGTGGGTAACATGCAGATTTTAAAAATCGTTTGTCGATAACACATGAAGCATGCTAGTATAAGGATCAAGCTTTTGCCATGAACAAAGATCATATAAGATGATATGACAACAATCCACACAAAACCAGCAGATTTTGGTAATTCGCTTTCATAGATTTAGGAAGAGTTCGCCAATGTCACGTATAGCTCTACTGGGGTTCTGCGCTCTCAGCACACTTGTACCGATCGTTAAGTCTTTGGCGTCTCGGATGGAAGCTCCAGCACCCGTTGTTCAAGTTTTTCGATGGCTTAATTGGAACATACAATGGTTCAAATATCCTACGCTTATGAGTTCCTTTGTGTGTCACGCATCTACCAGATACGTGAATTTTGAAATTGACTTTCACAGGACATTTGATGTGAACAAGCTTGGTTGAAAGCCCTTCTCTTGGTGGATAGATGACACATCCACTCTCTGACTGTTTCTCAATCCTCTTCAGAGACGAATTTCGTGTCACCAACTTTTCCACCCTTCATGTGGTCATAAGATGTTTGATACAACTGTCCATGTCACATATTGGACCACCAGTTTCGTTCATATCAAGAGTTATTTTCTGAACTTCGTCACTATCAATTCATTTTGAAAAAGGCATGTCTAATGTTTCAAGTATCTATATAGTTATTCATATTATGTATTCATGCTCTAGCTAAGAACGTTTTTTCGAAGCCATGTATCAGTGATAGAATGTCATTTACAGAAAGATGGGAGAATCTCGGTATGATGGTGATGAGTTACTTTGTTTATGCTAGAGGACATGTGACCCATTTTCCTTTCAATTAGATTGGCGGCCAAACAAACGATCTCCCGCAAAAAATCTGGCATCTTTTAGTGTCAACTCTATTTTGTCTGAATCGTAGTATTGAAAACGTCAAAGTGCGAAGAAGCAAATGTCTAATATCCCTTCTTGCTAAACTGTGTTAGTCAAAACGTCCCAAATTTGGAAGAAAACAGCGACTCAATTTGAATTTTTATCCATCTCAATTTCAAGTGCAAAAACCGGTAAGATAACGGATCTCGTGGTCTTCAAAGTGATCTGGAACATGGAGGTTTCTGATTGAGGACCACTCTTCCATCTGCGGGGAGCCAATAAAGGGCCGGTATGCAATCACATGGCTGATTTTCTATTCGTTCGACTTTGTTGCAGTCCCAAATCAAAAAAAAAAAGAGAAAAGCAGAATTTTTTTTTTGGCAACTCGTACCTGTCTAGATCCTACTCTTCTAACATCATGCCTACTACTACCTACAGCTCCAAATCAGAGGGTATGTTTTCATTTATTTTTGCTCATATTTTCGCAGGTTACTAAAGTGAAGTTGATAGGTCGATCTGAAAAGTTAGACAAGAAAGACAAAAAGGATCGCAAGGACAAGTCCGAGAAGAAGTCCAGAAAGCGTGATCGCTCTCCTGAGGAGCCCGCAGAAGAGGTTGCCACTAAGACTTTGCAAGAAGAAGAACCCGAGTCGAAGAAGCGCAAAGTCGAAGGCGAAGAAAATGACATTCCTGAAAACTTGCGCCTGACGAACTTCCGTATTTCGGAAAGCACTATCAAAAATCTCGAGACTCGTGGTATCCGATCATTATTTGAGATTCAAGCTTCCACATTCGATGCTATCTATGATGGCCAGGACGTTCTTGCTCGTGCACGTACTGGTACTGGAAAGACTTTGGCTTTTGCTCTTCCCGTCATCGAAAAGCTCGCCTTGGATAATGGCTTTACAGGCAAGCATGGTCGTGCTCCTCGTGTGGTGGTACTTTGCCCAACTCGTGATTTGGCAAAGCAAGTGTGTGGTGATTTCGAATCGATCTCTGGCAACCGTTTGACTACATTGCCAGTTTATGGTGGTGTGTCTTATCAAGAACAAACACCTGTTCTCCGAAGCGGTGTGGATGTCATTGTCGGTACTCCCGGTCGTATCCTTGACCATATCAAGTTCGGCAACCTGAAGCTGCACAGCTTGCGCTATATCATTTTGGATGAAGCCGATGAGATGTATGTTTACTAGATGCAAAACCAAAATGTCGTTCTTACAGTTGCTATCTTCTTTGTGTAGGTTGGATGCTAGAGGCTTTCACGACGAGATGTTCAGCGTTCTCGACTATATTAAGGAGCAAAAGGCGGATCGCGATTACCAAACGCTTTTGTTCTCTGCAACTGTCCCCGAATCTGTCATGGAAACGATCCAGCGCTTCATGAAGTCAGACTATACTCGTATCGATCTTATCGGTACCGCAAAGAACAGAACGAATACCAACATTCGCCACATTGCTATGCCATCGTCTTATCATACGCGCGCAGATATCATCGCTGATGTTGTGAATGTCTATGGCAAGAGCGGTTTGACTGTCATTTTCTGTGCCACCAAGGCAGATGCCAACGAGTTGGGTACTCATGACAAGCTCAAGCAGGATGCTGCCGTTTTGCACGGTGACATTGCACAACAGTCGAGAGAAGCTACCATGAAAGCATTCCGTGAAGGAAAGTACCGTTGCATTGTGTGTACAGACGTGTTGGCCCGTGGTTTGGATATCCCTCAAGTCGATTTGGTTATCAATTGCCAGCCTCCCAAGGATACCGAGAGTTATGTCCATCGTTCCGGACGTACTGGTCGTGCAGGTCGCTCTGGTGTCTGCGTTACCTTTTACAAGCCAGCTGAGGAAGGCCTGTTGAGCTACATCACAAAGCGTACTGGCGTTCATTTCGAAACAATGTCTGCTCCCCGCCCGGAGGATATCATCAAGGCAACAACAGAAGATGCTATTAAGTCTATCGACACCGTTCAACCAGATGTGCTCTCCTATTTCGAAGAATCTGCTCAAGAGCTGATCGACAAACATGGTCCAAAGAACGCTGTGGCGGCTGCTCTTGCTTACATCACTGGTTACCATCAAGGTGTCCCAAGCCGATCATTGTTGACATCAATGGAAGGTTATACGACACTGTACTGCAAACTCAACCGCACCATCCAGCACTTTGGTTATGTCCGCAACATTATTAGCAGGGAGCATCCAGAAATCACTTATGAGGATTGCAAGGCTTGGCGCATGACCAAGGATATGACAGGTGTTGTGTTTGATGTGACATCAAGCAAAGTAGAGATCCAAGACGATAAGATCATTTTGGGTGGCAAGCCTTGGACTGCCTTCAACATCGAAATTGAAGCACCCAGCCAGTTGCCCGAATTAGCTGAACGTGAAAACCGCAACGGAAACGGAAACGGTTATAACAATGGTGGCTACGGAAACAACCGAGGATGGGGAGGAAATAACCGCAATGGTGGCGGAGGATGGGGAAATAACCGCAACGGTGGCAACCGAGGTGGTCGAAATGGCGGAGGACGCGGAGGAGGACGTGGCGGCTACCGTGGCGGCTACTGATAAATTCACTTTCATTTTTTAACAAATACTTTGCATGCTTGTTTCTTTACATTCAATACCTTCATTGTAATGCATATGAATAAACACTTAGATCAAACTTACAGTGTCGATCATAAATCAGAAGGCTTACTGGCATGTAAGAGAAACTTATGAATACAAATGGTGCCGACTTGTTGGTGATGTTTGAAGAGAACAGACTAGTTAGACATTCAAGAAAAATTCAACGCATTATCGATATGCAAATGTCCTTGTAGCCTTGTTTCGTTTACGTGAGGATTATTTCAAACTCAGAATACCACAAGTTGCAAACAAGCCAAAAAGTCGTAATTTAAATAGGAATCGATTTGAGCGGTTGTCGACAAGCCTTCGGGCCTCTGTCACATATTAAAATTGGAACGATACAGAGAAGATTAGCATGGCCCCTGCACAAGGATGACACTAAATCTCTGAGAAGGAACGCTCTACGGAGCAATTTTTTTGGCATTTTTTTGAACGACTTTTTTTTTTGTCGCATCGTAACACTCGGTTACCTCTTTTGGCATCAAGTGACACAACCGCTCAGGAATCCCAACATAGCAATCTCTTGGTTCCTCGGCCTTCATCCAAAACAGTATACATCTCCAAGAAGGCACCAACACGATTCCTTTTGATATCAGAGGACCGAACCGATTACTAATATGAATAACAAAATAGAATATAAAAAGGGGCATCTGCACGGCAATAAAATATTATCTATTCTATCTTATTCGTATCCACGTCTATCATCCTCGAGTGATCTTGTGCAGTTATTTCAGATCCAGGATCGATACGACATTTTGTCGTCGTGCCTGTCAATAAACTGATTGCGTCAAAGATAGATCCAAACGCATCCCAGCATGTTTGACGCCAAGAAGAAAACGTGGATCGGGAGAAGTATAAATGCGACATTGTTAACGAATAATCGTCAAAATATTTTAGCATATGTTTAACATGCATCTTACAGTTGGCAAGATCTATAAATGCTCCCTGCTTTGTATTTTATTTGTTTCCTTGTGGGCTGCAATATGTTTTAACTATATTAAACCTATTGAAGAATATCAACGAAGAAATTATGCCTGCTGTCCGTTTGGATCAGAATTTCGGAATTACACAAAACCTTCCGTTGTTGCATTGGCAGTAGTTTCGCACAAACCATGTAACTAGAGGATAAGAGACCACGTCTTCTCCAGATAAGGATGGTTCTGACACCATACTACCAATCCGGGTCACAATTGCTCCGGTGGCTAGACCTGTCCGATATAAGTTGTTTGTCAGACCGCAGGATTCCCACGGTCTTTCTACAATGCAGTCCCTATTCGACTTAAAACTAGAAAAAGATAACCTTTATGAAGTGCTAGGATGTGTAGATTCCAGTTCGGTAATAATGAACCACTAACATTTCTCTGTAATATTAACATAACATTTAGCAAGAGCAAATCAAGACAGAGTACAAACGTCTCGCATTGCGCTACCATCCTGACAAGTCGACAAACGATGATGAAGTATATCAGCAGATCAAAGCAGCCTATGACATTCTTGGCGATCCAGCAAAGCGAGCTTTGTATGATCGATGGCGACAAAGTGGACTGAAAATCCCATTTAGTGATTATGCACAATTAGGTTCTCATGCTCAGGTAAGTGAGAAAGAAGCGAACGGAGTGAATGTGGTCATTCATTATGACGGAGAAAAGACGGTACACTGGCAAGCGTTACCAACACAAGCAACGCTTACACAATCGCAAGATACGGATGCTAAAGACAACCTCCGATCGGTTCGACCACGACCTGCTGATGATCTGCCAAGAGTGCCCATCCAGCGACCTTCATTTTGGAGTAAACAGGATGATGTTTACTCAAAGTTTCGAGACTATCGCATCTAGTGAAGTTTCCCTTATTTATCAGATACCATCGCATGGGCTATTTATTCATATCCCCAAAGATATTTGTTCAGTTGGAGGTCTGAAAAAGAACCATTTTTACACTAAATTTGAAATACAATGCTTCAACATTTATTATTCTTCTTCTTCCTTTTCACTATCAGTCACCACTTCGTTCAAATCTCTTAATCGTTTCCTATACTTTTGGATATCCATGTCTTGCTCACCTAGTTTTCAATAGTAAGTAACCCATATCCGTTATTTTTCGCCACTTCACTTACCCATGCACACTAACAGGTCTTCCATCTCCGATCTCTCGGTAGAAAGCGTGGATTCCAACTCTGTTACTTTACTCCTTGCTGCCTCAGTTGCGGATTTTTCAGCAGCAAGGCTAGATGATAATTCATCGCTTCTCTGCTTCTCTGCGATAAGTTTGGATTCCAGTTCCGTAACCTTTGTCTTCATTTTTTCTTCCTCTGTTTGCTATTGCAGGATATCAGTATCAACAGGTCCAAATGCTTATACTCTATACGCACCTTGGTATCCAAGAGATTTCTAAGCTCCAGTATCTGTTGCTTCAGCACCGTAATTTCATTACCTTGTTCTTCAATTGTACTCTTGTAAGACTGTACCAATTCATCATTGGCATGCGCACCCTCAGCTGTCACAGCAGCTATGAACGCCAAGTTCAGTATAATTTAAACATCAGCAACGGTAGTACGATACCATAGGACTTATTTTGTTTGAACTTTGATGGTTTTCGTTTCAGAGACTTCTGGATATGTTCTAGTACCAAATATGAGATAAACGTGGTCGCTTGCGGGCAGTTCTTACCATAGGTATTTTTGAAAAATTCTACAAACGCTCCGTCAAGAAGCAAAGAAGGTAACGCTTTCCTGCTGGTAGCTATAGCTTCCTCTTCAGCAGTAATCTGTAGAAATTGCGGTGCATTTTTAACTGCAGGGCTATCCCTCAAACGCGCCATATGACTGGCAAACTGATCCACGCGACTGGACAGGATTGTTTGCAACTTTTCTCTACATACCGCTTTGTCATTAGCAAGAGCGCCGGAAAGAAAGTTCTCTATTTTACCTATCCATTGGTGTCTTGGGATCATTATTATATTCGTACGTGATTCCTAATAGGAAGGCCGCTAAGCCCTGAATAATAGGATCGTTGACAGCTGATTGGACTTCTTGGATGAGCTAATAGTAAAAGATGTCAAGACAGGGCACATTCAGATCACTAAACCACGTACAAATTGAACATGTGTGCTTTCCGACAAAAATAAGCTCACAGATTCAGGACTTTCCCAAAGCCAGGTACAGAGAAGACACAAGTAACCAATCGGTATCCGCGCATCTGTGCTGGGGTTTTTGGCAGACATCAATAATTGTGCAACAATCTGATGTAGTAGCGGCACGGGTTCTTCTCCTAGACAACCAGTAAAGTAAATCTAACGTTACAATGGTTTTATGCTGCAGTTACCTTTCGCTTCCTCGCCAAATACAATACTACCGGCTATAGTTTTTGCCTGCTCATTGTCTTTAATGATATGAGACAAGATAGCACAAGCGAACCACAATTTGTAGGGATCCTCTGTCGATAATTCCCAGTTTTCAATGACTTCAAGAAGCAGCGACCCGGCAGAATGGGGTTTGTCTATAAAAATCTAAGTTTCAACTTGTCTAAACAAAAACATTTGAATACCAGTAAATTTGACATTGACATTGTCTTCTGGGGGCATCTTCATGGTGGAAGCGATAACCAGCTGTGCATCTGGATTGCCTTCAACACACGAAAACACGCCATAGGCAGCCGAAGCTCGACTCGAGTAACTGTACTGCATGTCCAGGTCTGTCATAAGCGCAATAGCTATAAGTGATACCATGGCGGGACGTGGAAGGCCTACTGCGGCTGTTGGGTCGATCTGCCCATCAGTGATCTTTGGAGGACTTGCAACGATGGTCTTTGCAAATAAATCCTGATTCTCGGCGTTGTTTCGGATAACATACGCGATGGCATACAGGGCTTCTGTCCTCACCAAAGAAGGTGCGTTTGAACATATACCTAGCTGAACAATAGGTAGCATGATGCCGCTCTGTGCCATGACTTTCTGATTGATTGGCGTGTTGGTACCATCGGGTTCTGTAAGTATCCGAATCAACTGCAGTACCAGGACTGTGTTGGCAACTTTTTGCGGTGGCCAGTCTTCGTAAGAGAAGGGGACATGGTCAGCCTCACTATCGCCCACATAGCCTAGCAAACCAGGGATCTGCTGAATACAGCTTGTTTCACGAAAGTAGACCTAAGTAACCGTTTCAGTGCTTCCTTCTCTTCTTTTTACAAATTTTCTATACCTGATCTGACACGTTGTACCGTAATAAATTATGCATCAACGATAAACTGTCCTGCACCACAATGTCACCGGAAATGCCTTCCTGATCCTCGATAATTGCAAGTAATTTTTCAAAGGTTGCCTGAAACGTCACCAGTTTTTGGATCTCGGTATTATTTCGGGTGAGAGCGATCAGTAGCAACAAACCCTCTGCCAAAAAATAAAACGGTGTTACAGCTGGCACAATTATATCTCACAAATTTACCGTTTCGGATGATATCTCGTTTATCGTCTAGTAAATCGACGAGTCGTGCAATCGCCATAGGACTTGTCAGGATACATTCTTGGATACGTTGGATACGGTTGGTCAACAGAACGGAAAGTAGTTTAATCGTATTGAATCGCACGTAAAAGTCGAACTCTTCGAGAATATCCAATAGAATGGTGACGTTTCGCGAATCCTAACCATCTTTAGCTTCGACTTGGACGTCTGCGATCGGTCAAGTGTACCTCTATCAGATAATCGGTAAATCTGTAACCCTTATCGTCGTGTGCAGACTGTGGATTACATGAGAACGAAATGCCTTACTAAGATAATAAAAAATAAACTCAAACCTGGTTGTGAACAGCGCATAAAATAGTCAGTGTTTCCAGCAATGACTTCGTCACGTCCGCGTCTTTATAGTCTGTGTGAAGGACTTTGATGAGCGCTGGCAAGCTCTTGTCGCCTACTGTCTATTGCTAATGTCAATAGAGAAATCGCTGCTTTCACGGTTAACACCTCTGGCCAGTCCCTGACGAGACCCTTCAAACTTAGGACACCCGCTCGTCGGTCCTCCAGTAATGTAGCTGTCTCAAGACAATCAGCGAGTCTTTCGATAGTCTCATCTGCAGATTGTGGTTGTCCACGTTCGCCTCGAAGGGCAGAATAACCCCTGGTGAAGAAATCCATCCAAAAGGTGCACGAAAGAAAAGTACACCTGTTTTCGAAGCGCAATCAACCCAATCCAGCCGTCACGTGGGTTTCATGCTCACTTGCTTGCCACCACCAGCGCGGAAAAAATGCCCAGCAATGGCGGTTGATGTATTTCGATAAAATAGTAGCACATACCAAACAATGAGAAATTCCAGTAACCTTTACTATTGTATCTTACCGACTTCCGAGAATTACGAAACAAATTTATTTACAAACAGTCGTGATTCTACGTTGGCGGTGTTTTTAACAGTGCCAAGATTCGCTCAAACTGTCGAACGAAAGCGTTCCTGCAGGACTAGACAACCCATGTTTCATCTACGTGATATTGACCTATTAATATCAATGGTTACTTACTTGATTATATAAAAAAGAGCTTTATCCAAAGAATTGTTATGATGGGTCATAGAATCGATGGGGCGCGGTTGGTCGATACATGTACAAATTTGAGCAATAGCAATTAAGTATTCTCCATATGCAGACCTATATGCTTGTAGAGCTCTATTAAACCATGGTAGGATTGCTTAACAAGAGAGGTTGAGACGATCAGATCTGCCTTTCGAGACGATTAGATTTTTCTGTGCAGCTGATTTTAAATTCCGATAGGGTAGAGCCTCTACTTTCCTTCGGAAGTTCACTAGGTGGACTTCAAGCCAAGTCGGGGTCTCCATGCATGTATGTTGCAAATGACATGTACATGTCGTGCATCTTTCGGAAAAAAATTTAGATGTGGAAGTAAGAAAACTGTTTATTTCGTTCAGGCTTCATCCGGCTATATTGTCCGTTTAGGATCTAACATGAAGGTTGGTGCCCAATTGCCATTGTTTAAGACCTCATCTAATATATACTACAGTTACACGTTGTAGCTGATCTTCTGTTTGTTTTGATACGTGGTGTGGTCATCCTACGATGTTTATGCTACAGGATCTGCTGGATCAAAACAATTAAGCCCACCGGATCGTGCTATCTTGCATTAAAATAGTGTTATGTCTCCCATTAGGTATAATGAAGTAACCAATGCAGCTCTATATATGTCCGAAGTTTTGGATTAATTAATGTGAAGCAATAGTGACCCTGTAAACATCCTCATACCATATACACATAGAAAACGAGAAGAAAAAATAGAGACAAAGTACTGGTGAAGGAGTGACCTAACATACTACTGTCATCCTGATTTCTTGTATTTAGTCCATCGAATAGGTACCTTTTTTTACCCTAATATTGATACTGCCGTAGTAATAGAAGTCTGTTCATAAACAATGGAAAAAAGGAAACAAAAAAAAGGTGCAGTTTGCCTGGTTGGACAAATTAATCAAAGTCTCCGCAAAGCACAAGCCTTGGACAAATGGGGAACGTTTACTGCGCGAGCGAAAGTTTCACCTGAACAAACAATAAAATTAGAATCCGCAGGGTATCACTATTATGATCTTTATTTGTTTACTCGTGTCCACAGCCTTATATAATTATGCGCTGTTCGTGGATAAGGAAGCGTCTTTTCCTTCTTGGCTTTCAATTTCTCTACCTGTACCATGAAGGCGTTGGTCATTGTGCTGTTCCTTCTTTTCAGCGTGAGGATAGGCTTTGTAGCATGTGTAAGACCCGCAGCTAGACAGGCTGGAGGTACATCGTTGTTGAGGAAGCACATGTAAATAACCCTCTCTACGTTAGCATGCGTATATACATATCAGAGGATTTATTGCTACGGAGGAAGCATGTACATTGCAGGGGAGAGTTCTCCAACCACATTCGACAGCCATTATTTTCTGGATTTATCCACCAGTTTCAGCATTACTGATGGGTGGTCTGCATGGAAGACGCTCTCACCCGCGGGGAACTACCAGTTGGAGCCAAATGCCTATTTTGGAATGATTTCATTATCAAACACGAACAGCTATATCATTAATGGCGGTATTGGTTATAATAATGGCGTGGCTTTGAGGAATCAAACAACGATCTATTACGCGGACGTCGATCGGTGGGAGACGCTCAACAGTTCGGGCAACACTCAAATGTAAATCGATCTACCTCATGTTTTTTCTGCTTCGCCATTCATCGTTCGTTTAGATACAGCGCGGCTGGGGATATAGACAACAAAAATACCATTTGGTTCTGGGGTGGTATCAGGTGCGATGATAAGAAAAGAAAAAAACTACACGAGCCGCAGCCTGTAAATAACTGTGAAGTCGTCAATAGTCTCATGACAACAAACGTCAGTATTTCGCCGCCCTTAGACAGCATGAGAGCCTTTTCGGCACTGGTATGTGACGCGATGCAGTACTTGTATCAACTCTGAAGAATAGGACCGACATTGGATCACGTATCGAACGAATGTTTCATCCTTCCCAGTAGGTGCCTATACAAGAGTAAGACATACGGCAACCTTTGGCAGAGATGGTCGATCAATATACTTTATTGGTGGATTAAACGCAGAACCGCGAGGGCTCGCAGCATCGAATTACACATTTGTCGCCGCATCCATGAACGACATACTTGTTTTTGATACTGTTAGTAGTGCTTGGTCGTTGCAACAAGCATCGGGTCCCACACCTTCCCCCAGGATGTTTCACACTACCGTTCTATGTAGGTCCAACGATTTGCAGTTATCATTGATGGATTAGTCATTGAATCTCCATGGCTTTAGTGCCAGATAGCAAATTTTTGATCTACGGAGGTGCTAGCATCGGTACATCCTTGGGACGTTACTCCAACGTCACTTCCTAATCATCCTGCTTATATAGATAAGCCTTTGCCAGTAAAGGATTTCTGTTATCAGTTCGATCCTGCCCAAATGTTATGGACACAGGTACCCTTGCCACTGACAGCAGGTGCTGGACCTCGATACGGCCACTCTGGTACGTCCAGCTTGTTGGAACGCATTTTATGCTGAGTACTATCATAACAGCTGTACTGTACAAAAACGCTACTCTGTTTATTCTCTTCGGCGTTGATAGCAGTGGTGTGATTAGAGATGACTTTGGCATGCTCGACATACAAACCATGGCTTGGACGGACACGTTCACGACACAGGAGATACAACAGAACCCGCTGGACGATCAAAGCGGATTGAGTAAAGCGGCTTTAGCAGGCATATTGATTTCTAGTATTACTGCTGTGAGTAACGGTAAAACTTGACGTGGATAAGCCTTGTTCTGATTTCTCACTCCGTCTCTCTCTCTCAGCTCGGCGTTTTTGCTACTGCAGTTGCGGTTTGTCTTTTGCGGCGTCGCGAACGCAAAGAGAAAGCAGACTATGAATCCAAAGCAAACGGAAAAGAGAGTCAAAGACTTGTTGAAGAACAAAAAAATCAGATGGAAGAAGCAAAATTGCTCGAAAACAAGCCATTACCAGGATCTCCTGATTCCGGTCATGTCGGTCGGTCGCAATCCTTACGGGAATTGGAAAATTCAATGTCTAAAATGTTCTGTATGCCACATGAACGGCATAAGGACTGGGAGCGTTCCACAAGAGGTTCCACTGATCCATCCTACAGTAGCTCAGGAAAAGGGCCGCAGATACAGGGTGTCCCTTCCAAAGATTCCACTGATCCATCCTCGTCCCGTAACACATTCCACGTTATTCCTCTGACAACAACGGACACCAAAGCGCTTGAAGAAGATTAGTACCATACGAAATGACAACCTGTTCCATTACATAAAAAACATGATTAGAGCCGCTTATGTATCATTACTTATCTAATCTAAACCAGCAGCGAGGATAATTTGCCTCACAAAACCGAGTTCCCCTTTTCGTTTGCGAGTTGTATCCACCTGTCCACCTCTTGTCACAGTTCATACATAAAACCCTTGTTCAGTATACAAAAAATCGTTATAGAAGTTAAAGAAAAAGCAAGATACTCGACAGGAAGCGTTTTGCAGGAGTATGCAGGTATGATTTTATCGATCAGCATGGATAGCTACAATTCGCAGTAAGCTACCGTCAGGTATTTCGAAAGAAGTTCATAAGGTAGATCATTATAGAGTTAAGCATTGCGCAAATGCTTGTAATGCGGACTTCTACATTTATTCTAAATGAATAACAAGTCTACACTGATCACTAAAACCCTTATTGTCAATTCCAAGATGCAAAACTGTGTATCTTCTTTCTACTGTTTGCATGTCATCCCAGTATAGGTGATGTCTGTGCTTATTATTTCTACTGAAACCTGATCTACATGAAGAACCCAAGAAAAAGATCTAAATATGCGGCACTAGCACATAAACTCTGTATTTTACACAGGGTCTGATGGTTTGGCAGCGAGGGTCCACAGACGGTGTTTGAAAAAACGTTTTGCTTCGAAGGTCATTGCCGGCCCTCTCCTTTCTTCTGTCATGTTGCGACAAGCCTTTCGCCGTAGTCTACCATGTCTACGCGCACGTTGTTATTCGACTTCCCAATTCACTACTATTGACAAGGCTGAAGTTCAAAAGTTCAGTGATAAGTCAGCTGAATGGTGGGATCCCGATGGTGAATTTGGTATGCTTCATCTCTTGAACGCTCCGCGTGTAGCCTATGTACGCGACCAAATCGATCGTCCCGCGCCTCGTCCATTTCAAGGCCTACGCATGTTAGATATTGGTTGTGGTGGTGGGCTGTTATCCGAAGTAAGCAAGCTTAAAAGGTTGAGGCACGAGCATCCATTTTGTTTGTTTTCAGAGTCTGTGTCGTCTCGGTGGTAACGTTTTAGGTGCCGATGCATCTATGGATAATATAAAGATGGCCAAATGGCACGCACTCAAGGATCCCAAGTTAAAAACGCTTGAATACAGGCATACCACCGCAGGTAATCCCCTAAAAAGAGAACAAAGGAGAAGGTACCTTAACACACTATTCCAGAGGATTTGTTGGCAGTAGGTGAATCTTTCGACGTGGTTCTGGCAATGGAGATTATCGAACACGTGAATGAGCCGCTTAACTTTCTACGTACATGCGCCAATTTGACGCGTCCAGGAGGAGATTTATTCCTCTCGACCATGTCACGGACACCTGTGGCGTATGCACTGACGGTGCTTCTCGCTGAAGACATTCTTAAACTAGTTCACAAAGGAACGCATGACTGGAGCAAGTACATCAAGAGCAGTGAAATGAGAGACGCAGTACATTCATTTGGTGAAGAATGGGATGTAAAGGATGTTCGCGGAATTGCATGGAATCCTTTACAACGCAAGTGGTCTGTCAGTGAGAAGAATGGATTGGTAGGCATGGGAGGATTGGAGTCAATGGAGGTCAATTATATCATGCGAGCCGTGAAGCGTTCTAACACTGCAAAATAAAATAAAAAAAAGCGAATAATATTAATCATGCGATCTAACTTAGTTTGTCAAATGGAAGAGGAAGTGGTAGACACGAAAGGATGAATTAACATGATAAACTTATGTTGCAGCAGCTGCGGGCTGATTTGGATCGGGTACAGTAACAGTGTCCGCCTTAATAGAAGGTGTCTCATTGATCGACGGTGGCTGCTGGGAAGAAATGCTAGTGCGCAGGCGATTCATAGCTCTGACGGCGCCAACAGCGCCTCGAAGCGCCCGACGCGGATTGAAATTCTCGCGCACAGTTGCCAACAAGTCGATGTCTCCTTCTTTAGCTCCCGTTATCCATTTATCTTTCAATGCCTCCGTTGCGGTAGGTCGACTGTCCGCATCCAATGTAAGAAGTTTGCGAATGAAATCCTTGGCTAATTCAGTTCGTCATGTAAGTGCAATTCCCGTGGGATGCGGGTAGAACTCACCATCCTGCGAGATGTTTCTCCAGTACCGCTCGTGAAATTCATATCGTGCATGCGTGATTTCATCAACGAGTTCTACTTGATCTTCAGATTGAAAGGGCTGGTAACCGCAAAGACTTTGGTATCGGACGTCAGATCAGCCTTACTGTGCCTTTCGAACTTACAGTGTATATGTGATCACTCTATAGCATACGTTTAGCAATTGATTTTCGTTTCATTTCATGCTTTTACCCCACAGCCCACATGTCGATTGCTGTTCCGTAGCCTTTCTTTAGTAACACCTCCGGTGCTACATGTATTTAGATTTCGACCATCCCATACCTCTATTCCACTTACCCACATAGCCTGGGGAACCACATACAGTTTCTAGCGCTGAATCGTCGTCGTTCAGTTTGGCAATCCTGTGATGACTAGTAGTTAGCTATGAAGCATACAACCATGTCTCTACCCAAAATCACAAATCACAAGTTCGGCATCGGAATCAGGGCTTTTGAACAAAAGATTTTCGGGTTTCATATCTGAGCTTATCTGTATTAAAAGGAACTATTTCATGGAGCGGAGAATCCGTACCTCGATGCACAATGTTGTGCTCGTGAAGATACTGAAGTCCTGTCAGGACGGATCGGATAACGGCTACAGCATCCTTCTCGGTGAACTTTCCAAGATCGAATAATCGTTCAAACAATTCTCCCCCTGTGGCTCTGAGGATTTATCATCAGCCACACTTGTGGCACAAACCGTTTGGCTTACAATTCAAATACCAGATAAAACTTCTCTCTAGTGGATCGAGTTAGGTCCTCCTTTGTCTTTTTGTGCTGCCATGCAAACTTACCGCGATTCGAACCAGTCGTAGAAACCAATGACATTCGGATGATCTAGACCCTGTAGAACTAGTTCGCATTAGAAAAACGAAAAAGTAGAGAACGTGCGAGAGGAAGAAGAGCACCGGTTGATGCTTGTGTGACTCACCTCTCATTTCCGCGTAAACCATGTCAAAGCGACCTTTTACATTTCTTTTCGGAATCACCTTGATGGCGACATCTTTGCTATCTGCTAGTCGTGTTGCCCGTTTCACCGAGCCGAAGGAACCGCTGCCTAGCATGCCATTAGGCTGTGATTTGTCTCTTTTGGTGATCTAACCGAGCACTGAGCCAAACAGATAGTCCTTTTTCTTTTCATGTGAGTCAGGTTGTTGAATACCGCCATGGACGATTGTGTCAAGTGTTTTTAAAAGGCCCATAGAAGTCGTATTTAAAGAACAGTGGGGAACGGGTTAAGTGCGTTGGTCCGGGGCTGAGCTACAGATTCGACTTTAGGGATGGCAGCTCATCTGTCGGCGTATGAAATATTCACACATTTGGTCACAGGAACAGGTGGGGACACGGACATGAGTGCACACAAAATCCGCGTTCGTTCTGTTGGAATAGAGTCAGACACAGATTATTAAATTCAAATAAGAATGGACACCGTCTTTCTGTTCGAACGCAATTTTTTGTGTTTAAAAAGTGTATTTCATGTAGACCATTTCCGGCGATACGGAAATACAGCTTGGATGGCATAATCCAAGCTCCTAGCAGTCGTGGGGGGGGAAACCAAACTGCGACGAAATGACGGAATGCATAGTTTGAGAACGAAGTTCTGTCGCTGTCTCAACAATAACAACTTTGTGGGACTAATCTCTTCCCTTGAAGACAAGACTTTGCTGTGCGCTGTACGAAGAAAAATGAAGGCAAAACGCCAAATGCAGCATTTCTGTTCGAAAGACACAGTTTCAATGAGATGGTGCCTGCGGATGCTACCTGTAAGTCTCACGTACTTGGTTATTCTTTCAGCAACGTTGCTGGAATGGGTGTAATATAGTAACTTATGACTTCTTGCCGACAAAAGAAGTGAATAACGAAAACAACGGCAGGACCTTGAAACACCATAGACATAGTTACAGGCGCAAGAGTGTTACGGCTTAGAGAACAATGTCGCACGAACTTCTTTCAATGCTAAAGCGCATTGATATCGAATCCACCTGGGTGAACTAAGCTGCCCTTTCTAACACTTTTAATTTTGCAAATGTAACGCTAACCAGTAAACTTTTTCTAGAAACTGTCATCTATGAGATTCAATTGCGCGCGTTTGTTTAAGAGGCAGGAACTGCGTCAAATACATAGCAATAGCCGCTGAGCTGTGGGCTGACTGTTTGGACCGGTCCCGGCCCCAATGAAGCGAGGTCCACTAAGAGCTCTATGTAGCCCTGTACTGAGCTCTACGCGCGAATGCGGCCTGGAGCTGTTCAAACGAAGGTGATTATGGAGAAGAACATTCAAATACCATGGTTATCCGAGTGCAGGAGTTTAGACAGCCTGATGAGCTAGAAAGAGTTTGGGCAATATCTGGAGCAACATCAAGTAAAGCCGGGCTACATCAATAAGCATTGTATTGTGTGGGAGTCCATACAGTACGGGAAAAGATCTTGAGTAAATCTTGAAAAAATCCCGGATTCTTGACACTTTTTGAGATTAGTCAAGATTTTTTTTTCTCAAGATTTTTTCAAGTTTTCTACAATATTTCTTCTAGATATATTCAAGACATTTTAGATATATCCAAGATTATAATGAGTAACGTCTCAATTTCTGGCTCTTTTACTGAACCATTTCTTATAGGAATTACTTAAAAGCAGCATCGTTTTCTAGTCAGACAGTATAATAGCCGTAGAATTTATTCATTTCAATTTGTTTTCTATTGCTTGTCTGGCTAGCAGCACTAGATTTGGACCTCTTTTGAGAGCTTCTGACGTCCTTACTGGTAATATCTTTGCCCTTTTTTTTTTTTTTTTTTTTTTTTTTTTTTTTTTTTGCGAAGCTGCAACGGCTAGTTCTGCATCGTTTCCTCCGCTGCTGTTTCCTCCATCACTTTCCTCTTGGCGGTCCTCTTCGTCACTTCCTTCGCTCTGTTCTTCTTCATCGGCAGTGACTTCAGCCGCTTCGTTTTCTTCTAAGTTTTCTTCGCTATTGCAATTCTCTTAGAATCATCAAGTTAACTGTAATATACCGTCTATTCACGCCGCTGACAGATTCAGGGCAGTTGGCACCTTCTTCCAGATCGGAAAGGAACTCCCAGTCATTGTTTCCTTCATTTTCGCTCACCACAATCGTGTAAGTAGAAGTTCAAAGACATTAGTGCACAGTGCAGTATAATCTCCATTACCTTATACTTGTCATTCTACGTTTGGAAGGGGCTGAATCCTTGTCACGGACGCTCCAGTACCCTTGGACCAGAAGGCGCGCTTCCCAGTGGTTCCTGCACTTTCCCAGATGCACGTGTGGGGAAGCATTGGCTTCAATCAATGCCAATGCATAGTGTTTGGCATGCCTCTGGAACGTGGACCATGGGACGCCAAGCACACGATGTTTCACCTTCGTCTGCTCAACCGCCGTTTCCGCCAAATGCTTCGTATCTTCAGCAAGACCTTCAACTTCGTCCTCGCGAAGAGCTGCCAAATCTGGGCGAAGTAATCTTTCATTGACGATTAGCTCACATAGAACTGTGTTCGACAATTGGCACTTCCTCTCCACTATGACATTTTTCTTCTTCACAGTGTACACTGGATGAGGGATGGTCCTTTCCCCTACTGGTCGAGGCAAGGGAATAGCCAATGACGATACCGATGCCTCGAGAGTCTGAATGTTGCTCTTATATCTTTGCGATAAGCAATCAACGCGATCGCCAAGGGTCTTGACTTCCTCTCTAATCGATCTTATTTCCATGGTTGTCTCCTCCGTGAATGCTTTAACCTCCTCCTTGGATGCTTTAACCTCTTCTACGACTTGCTTTATATTTTCGCTCATTTCCCTAAGAGCATCAACGATATCTTTTGCTGCTATTTTTTGGTTAGACATGGTAAGTAAACTGGTAAAGATAGATTGTGAGCGTGTGAGCGAGAACTGGCGAGGAAAAGTCGATAGAAATTTTTTTATTGGATAAAAAGATAAGACTAATGTGGTATGTGCTCGTGTCCGTCAATGGGCTGTGCTTCAGCAAGGCAATTGACGTTTTGTCATTGCCAAAATCACCCAATGAGTTCAAGTCCGTGGTCACCGCCCTTGACCATTTGTTCTGTTTCAAGGTAAAATGTAGCTTTCAATGGCGATAGTGTATGTTCACAGCGTTCCAATAGCACTTTGCCCAGAACATGGGTATGGAAGCGCAGGCCGCTCACCAAAGACGCATCGATTACGACCAAATCCGAGAAATCGTTGACGTTAGCTCCCAGATCCATCCTCATTCTCAGCATAATATCTTCATCACCCCCACCCATCATTAAAGAATCTGGATGTGCATCATTTGGTTGTTGTCTTTACTTTCAGCTCACACAAAAAGTGAGGGCATGGGATGACCGCCCTACGCGTCATCTATGACCCTAACATATAGATCCGTCTAGATCACCTCCAGAGCTACGTCTCTGTGAAGATCATGATGTCCTGATACTGCCACTGAAGATTGGGCACCAGTGAAACAAGTAGATGTGCTCTTTCATTTTTATGTTAGATGCCACTGTGCTTTTATTGATGCATCAGCAAGATGAAGGCACGGGAAATCATCTAAAGAGGGGAGAGTCGTATCTACTGAGGATATATCCCGCGAGCGCGCATGACAGACTTCTGAGCCAGTTGCTGCTTCAAGTTCCCCGTAACTCGACATCTGAGGATTTTCTCCATAAAGTATATATCGCTTCGTTCATAGGACACCGCATAATAGACCATACAGCTGGCATAAGTCATTCCATTGTAGTTTTTAAGTATCCATCTACACTACAGAATGGCCGGTAACGTTTAAGAAAGCCATGCTCAGTTGGCAAATCTTTATGGTCGTGATACAACTGATCTTTATGTTACATGCTGAAAAGTTCATATATGACATGTATGTCTTCCGACTGCATGAATCACCGTTGACAATAAGGCACGATGCTTAGGTAGACAATGTTAAGTTTTGTCTATGCATGTTCCCGGTTTCGTTGTCACTTCATACTTTTCATGCAAGCCAATTTGTACAGCGAAGTACTTTGTACCGAGTTCTTTTCTTTTTTTATTATTATTGGAAAACGATCTCACATCAGCGGCTAAAGTAATATTTTTCTATTTTCAGTGTATGTACTTGCTCTCGTTGTGCAGTGCACCACAGGATCCACGCAAGCTATGTGGGAAAAGTTAGGCTGACGATGGGATTAATCGTGACTTGTCTGAAGGCGAATCCTCAAGAGATGGCGACAGAATGCCCCTCGCTGAACCTTCTATTTGCTACTCAGCTCTCCTGCTTATAACATGTCAAATCTACCAGAGCTGTACGTCTCGATGCCCGTAAAACCATGGCTAATGTCTGCACTAGCAAACGGCAGCAGATTGCCTCGCTCTATACTCACAATCCATCGGTAGTAGCAGCTGTCGAGGGACAGCTCTACGAAGTTTCATGTTCACTGCCAGACGATAATGTATTCCTGCTTGTCAACTTACCGCCACAATTTCCAGAAGAACCACCCGTCGTGACTTTATCACCGACAGGGATGAGACATCCCATTGTAGATTCCGATGTAATTATGCATGACGCTTTGTCAAACTGGAATCAGCAAGTCAATCTAGGTCTTGTTCTCAAAGAGATTCGCGATGAGTTTGCACAGCGTCCTCCAGCGAAGAAAACCGAAGACACATACAGCTCTCGACCACCTCCTCCCATTCCCTCACAGCAAACCGAAACCATCAACCTAAACAGGAGGTAAAAGGATATCTATGTTCTTACTTGTCTCACATGTTTTTTTGTGAAGTTCCGAAGAGATTGAAGAACTGCTATCCAACGACTTTGTATTCGATATGTTTTTTAATTCATTAGAACGGGTACAGAATAGGAAGACTGTGCAGGAGGAGATAAGGAACGGAAACGAGAATTTAGCACGTAAGGGTCACTTAACTGGTTATGCCATCTTAAGGCTGACACGCGTGGTAGATAAAAATCTGGGAAGGGAAGACCAACTGTTAAAACTGCGAGCGGAAGTGAGCGAAATGGATAAAGAATACAAAAAGCTCAAAGCGGATTTCGACGAGAAGGAACGGCAACAACAGGAAGCATTCAGTGTAAGTAAATTTGCGCGCGTTCATCATCACAGATGTAGTAGTTATTCTGATCCTTACTCTCTACAGCGGTTTACGGCATCAACTGTACTGACCCGGCTGAAAGCAAGCGTTTACGAATCTGATGAGTTGTCTGAATCTGTTGCACAGAGTTTTTTGGATGGCAATCTGGATCATGATAGTTTTGTGAAGCAGTTCCGTGAACTGAGAAAGGTTTATCATTTAAGGGCTAGCAAGTTAGAACGGGCCCAAAAAGATAAGCTGTTTATGCTATAAATGAACGTTTATCTATACATCTACTGTGGACTATTGCTTTATTGATCTTCAGAAGCCAACAAATCATGCCCATTCAGCTAACTATCCGTATCCTATTACTGAGAGCACGAGAGATTCAGATTATCGGCTGGCAGCCATTTACATAGCGGTTTGACAGATACTATGCTGGGTTGGATGTCGAGCCAAATGAATACGATAGTTTTAGCCCTAAAAGGGAAGTTTCTCCTGAAGATTGGATCTTCAGTCTCACAACAATGTTTCACCCATTCTTTCGGTTGCATATGAGCGCGGCCTTTTTTTGAGTTCAATGTTCTATTACAGAAATGTGCAGCCATACAAATGTGTGAAGTGTTATCTGTGATGGTCGTGCGCATTATCTGTATCAACTGAACGCTAATGGTTTGGTCATGCAGCGTGTTAGCTTGTATAGTTCAGTCACTGAAAAAGTGGGATCTTATGGCCATACTTTCTCCAAACTTAAGAGAATATTCCTCGCTTGCGCAATTGCAGATGGATGACAGTAACCATCTGACTTACCATGTCGTTCACACGTGTTCAGTCATCGTATGTTAACTTTATCGTTATAAGGAAAAAGCGAAGAAAGGGAAGCAACAGGAAAGGCTGCACGATATATAGGATGAGGATGTACCGTTCTCTGCTGGTCGCACACACAATTGACTAGCGTTTGCAGGTGATAGCGATGTGAGACTAAATGCAATGTCAGGAAAAAAAAACCTTTCATAGTTCCGGGAGGACACCGTACTTCCATTAAGATTGCCCTTGGAGATAGGAAGCCTCTGATGTCTCGAAAGGCCTCAGATCGAGCGGTATTAACAGTTCATGCAGCCCAAAGATCCGATGAAGTGAGACAAAGTGAATTAAAAAAATGAACCGTTTTTGGGAGGCGTGCTCAAAGCAGCTGACAATGATGATCTTGTTCCATTCGCAATGGCAACTAACATCAAAGTCATTTTTGCTGAAAGTGGTCAGCAATTGATGCTCCAGGATGACATTAAAAGGTAACTGCTTCTTGTTTGAGATTCCAGGTGATGACATGTTGAGGCAATGAAAAAGTGTGGCGACATTGAAACAGGCAATTGAAGAAAGGACAAAGCTGCCTGTTGCTTTCCAGATAGCAATGACAACATTGGGTGTACAACTCAAAGACGACATACAGGAGAAAGTAATCGTGGTATTCGATCGACGGACGTTGGAACACCCGCCAGAGACTCCAAAAGTGGCACAGATTGAGTGCCGACTTTCCACACATGCCATTGAACAGCAAATAAAATGGGATGAAAATATTGACAACAAGATCAGAAGCGTGTGTCAGGTAGAGAGAGAGAGAGAGAGACATGGATGGAAGGGGGTTAGCATACATATTTATTCATACGAGGGTTGCAGGATTTTGTGGATGCTTGTAGACATCACTACCATATCGCACACAAACTCACAAAAGAGATCAAGGGTCAAGCCTTGGCTTTAGTCGCTGCCTTCAACAACCTTGATATGCATGTTAGGTAGGTAAACTTTTCTTAGCTTGCGCGTCACTTACGGGTAACCAAAAAAAAAAAATCAGGGCAGCACATCAGACCCTGGACAGATTCGGTCGGATTGCACAGAAACAGTTTGAAAAGTACGCTGTAGCTATTGCCACTTTAGGTCTTGAGCTATCGCTGATACAGCAAGTGGAATTACACCCACGTGTGCTTTTGCATGTCCCCGAGAACCACAAAACACTTGATACATGCATAGCCATGAAGGAATTAGCGGAGTCCAAGGAAACCATGTTAGCTACCTATGACCAGCTTGCAAGTTATACGCTCGAGCTTAACCAGGAGATGGCGTTGCTGTACGAGCAAGCCTCCAAGACCAGCATACAGAAGACAACAGCGGAAGCTGTATCGTTCAGAGTGGAAACGATGTTGAAAGAAATCAAAGTGTTCGCTAAAACAGTCCTGCGTATCCAGGACAAGATCGATAATGAACCATTTCATGTAAAGCAGCGCGCTTCATCCTGCGGAAATCTAGAAGCAAGTTCAAAACAAGAAGTTCCTGTACGACCGGCGTCGGAGGAGCATCTCCCGAATCACCCTTTTACTGAGCAGCTGAGGCACCTGTTTCTCCATGATGTCGTGATCCATCAGTCCTTACAAAGTATCGCGGAAGAAAAACAAAACTCGGTCATGCATTTTTTCGAGTGTATGCAGCGCATCAGTGAATTGGAAGAGTCTGTATCTGTTTTGCTTTCGAGACTGGATACGCTGGAGCAGGAAATCACAGAGTTTGGAAAGAAAATCGAAGCAGACGACGAGACAGCCAAAAAGATATTAACAGGCTATGTGTGTGTGAGAGAGAGAAAGACAACCCTTGACTTTTTGTTTTGTTGATTTTTAATGTTTATTGTTTTTTAGGGAACACTATTGATTGAACTTTGGCGTCGGGATTCATACACCGAGGTAGGCTAGAGCAGAAGAACAAGTGATCCTTATTAACGTATTAAGTAGATTATTACAAAACATGCTCAGATTGTGAGGGAGATGTTTGCTCAGTTTGCAGCTGCAGAGAAAGAGCGTCGTAGCTCGTTCAATTCAGAGATTTCGCAATGGAGTGAAACCTGGATGACCCTGGACGGTCAGTGTACGTAGTAGTATTCGACCTTTCTTTCTTTCTTTTTTTTGTTTATCTGCAAGGTTTCATAATCATTTCCATAGTATTCATTGAAGATACAATGGCGTGCGAAATCACTACACCTCACATCGAGAATGCATGCGCAGTAGCTAGACCTGACGTAGAACGTAAGAAAAAAATGAATGACATGCGCCCTGCAAAAAAAAAAAAAAAAAAAAAAAAAAAAGTTCCTTTACTGAAGCCGTATTCTTTAGGATACATCAAACATTTGCGTATATTTTGTAAAGAGCATAATAAAGGGAAATGCGACGACTTGAGAGAAGTATCTCGTCATCTTTCCGCCAAGATGAAACGAGAGGTCAACTACTTCCGTCGTGCAATCGGCATATTAGGTAAGTTGCTCAGCGTTTAGGGGAAAAAAAGTCATCCAAGCTTATTCTTCGTAGCCTTACCAAGATTGTCCGAAGGAAATCCCGAGGTAGGAAAGAAAGGAATATGCACAGATAGTGTGAAACACAACATACAGCTGACATAAAAGGGAACTATCACCCGTTTTTTCCTTACCTATTTTTCCCTTTTGTATGGACATCCAGCAAACGGTAGCCATGGTGCCCACGTCTTCTATTCAAGAATGGGAAGTAGAAAGAGCTTTGGTAAGAAATTTGTTTTACCTGAAGCAACTTGCTTGTTTTCTCATCACTTGGACGAAGGTTTTGCGAAAGATGCGTGAGTTCCGTGAACGAGCAGAGTATCTGGAACAAAAATTGGAGGATGAGCGCAAATTGTACGAAAAAAATAGGATAAGTGTACGTTGGGGGTCTAGACGCTATTCTACATGGAGAGCTTATCCAAGCAAATCCTAGCTGCTTCGGGAAGTGAAAACGAAAGAAGCATTTACTGAAAGCAAAGTACAAGAGGTGGAGGACCAATTCATGGAACAAGTAAGGTAGTTCTCCTTTTCTTTCTGCGTACTGACCACAGGAAAGATTCAAGACTTGCAGAAAAGGTTGGAAATGGAGCAGCAGGAGCACAAAGAAAGTGTGAGGGAATGGCGACAAAATTACGAAAATGCTCTTCAAAGTGAACAGCGAAAGCATCAGCGCCGTATCTCAGGTTATCAGGAACGATTATCTGCCAAAGATATGGAAGTGGAGCGATTGCAGCAGACCTCCCACAGTGCACCGACTTCTCCTCGTTCATCTTTACAGCTTGACTTCGTACAGAAAGAGTTGGCGAAAACCAAGAGAGAATGTGAGGATTGGAAAGCGAAATACGAACAAGTGCAGCAGAAAATACAGTGGGGTGAAAGCCAGGCTGATCTTTTGGAACAAATCGAGAATCTGAAAGCTCAGGTTGTTGCACTTCAGCGTGAAGAGGAAGAGCTAAAGGAGCAGCATCGAACGAAACTGCTGCAATTGCATGACAGCTTTGACGGCGATCTTGCTCGAATGAAGGAATTATTTATGCAAGAAAGTAAAGAGGTTTCCATGCACCACGAAGCACGCATACAAAATCTCATTACGGAACACAATCAAGCGCTGAGTGAAATGAAGGAATTGTACGAGAATGAAAAGGAAGTGCTACGCATCGAGCATCAAGCAGCCATTGACGAGCTGCAGCAGAAGCATGAAGACTCCGAACAGGCATTGGAACGAATTTGGCATGAGAAAGTGGATGATATAAAGATGTCCATGTCAAAAGATGCAACAGAGGTCCAGAAACATTGGGAGAACAAAATGGACGAGGCATTATCTACACAGCAAGAACAGTTGGAACGTTCCCAAGCGCAGATCGACGTACTTCAAGGAAAACTGTGGCAGGAGACGGATGCACGACAAACCACACAAGCAGCAGCAGATCGATGGCAACAACTACATAAGCAAAGCGATGCAGATTGTCATCACTGGAAGAAAACCGCTCAGCGAAACAAAAATGAACTCCAACAGGTAAGAACCAAAAAAAAAGCCCATTTTCAAAGTAGGTAACGTGGTGGTTACAGCGAAAACAGGAACAACATCGCGAACGTCGACTGGCGATGGATCTTCTGTCTGTGATCGATCCCGATGTGAATATCGATCCTCAGTTACGTCTAGTAGATATGTTGCAGCGTGCAATACGTAATGCCTCATCTTTACGTGTCCGAAAAAACACAATGGAACAGGTAAGTCTCATACTGTGGGATGGTGCATGTACTCATAATTTCTCAAGTTAATGGACACTCATTACATCATGTCACCGCCACCTTATGGTTTTTAGCTTATTGTAATATGTTTCACGTATATATTTTTTTTCCCCACCCTTAACATACATGTAAAAATTAATAGAAGCAATCTATTCATCGAAAACTGGTCTACCGAAGTTGGGAATCAATCCTATTATGAATCTTTACTTTATGTTTAAATGGAAGGTTCTCCGTGGATCAGAGAAAGGGCAATAGAGTTGTGTGGAATACATCTGAGACATGTGATATTCATACACAGATTGGAGGTTCTTAAGGGACCGGCTGTGAAGTAGTTGTGTCAAGTTGTTCCTGAAAAACGTCGTTGCAGGTTGTGGAGACCGCAAACATCAGTCTATAAACAACCCTGCTGACTTGGAGCCGCTCTGCATATCATGTGTATCTTTCCATTTCCACGATGGTTTTTCGTAAATGGGCAATATTTAAACGGTTGGTATCAGCTGTATGCGCTCTGTTGATAGGTTTTGTCGAAGTCAGAGTAGTTATGCATTTACTACCGCGGTAAGCTGGCTTAATCACTCTGTAATTTTTTACACGTCATGCGCGATATCATAGAAGATGCTAGACACCTAGGACGTAGGCGCTTGTAAGAGAATTCGTAAGATGGAAATGATGTTCTTCGAAAGGATTTGCCTTCGGACAGCCAAAGCCGTCCATCATCAGCCTTCTTTTGACCGCGTGACTACGGTGACCTATGGTGTACTGTTTTGAAGTCAGCTAACAGTATAAAAATGGTATCCAGTATAGAATTGACTGGGATGACTTTTCTGATAGATGAATGACTTGTGAAGTATGAATGATTAATAACGAACCTAATAAAATGATTAGAAAATTAGTGAGACTATAGGAATTCGCTTACCTTAAGTATCAAACCGTATTATCTACGGCGATACGTACACTTTCGTGCACATGGACTACAGGAAAGCAGGCAACAAGCCAATATGTGGCCTTTTCAGAATCTAAGCCGATTTCAGCCAATCAAAATCAGAGACGATTTTGTCAACTGGGTCTAACTTTCTGAAGCCTTTCATTGCCATCCTGCAGTCCGGATCCATATCTAAAAAAAAATAGGATGAATAGCTGGGTGTACGATCATAAATAAGAAAGTACTTATCAGAAAATGTTCGCAACATATCTAGCTGCAAAGAAAAGCATGTCTTGATTCGCCTTTGTATGATCTTTTCATAGCCCTATTTGTGCGCAAGTGTTATATGACTATGAAAGATGTTATCAGAAGATTCTGTATGGGATAAATGCTTATCTTTGTAAAACCGGATATTCACGGTAACAATAAAGCATCCACTCTTCGTTGTGCTTCTACACGTGTTGATGATAAACAATACATTACTTGTACGGTTCCTACAAAAATGACACTTACCTCTGGAGAGACATTTTGGGGAGAAGAAAGAAGACAAGAAAGATTTCCATAATTATATTGTCCCTAAAAAAATTGTTGGCAGTAACATAATACGGTAAGAGTATCTGCCAAAGAATTCCATTATCACTGATCGACCAAATGGTGTATACATTTAATTCGTCGCGTGTATGCTAGGAAACTCATTCGGAGTACAAAGCGATGATGCATCCTACAGCTTAGCTATGTCCGCTAACTGGCTGTCCAAAATAGCACGTGAATTGGCTGTCCCAAGAGGACTATGAATGGCTGTCCGAATGGCTGTCCGAAGGAAAGCCCCTTCGAAAAGCATTAAGCTGGGGTTCGCTTCCCATGACCCTCCTATCAAGCCACACGAATGGTGGTCACAGCGGAGTTCGGTGCCTTTTTCAGAAAAGCGATTCGAGAGCTCGCAACGAAGGTTCCCATTATCATGGCGAAAGCAAAGAAGGCGACGATCAAATTCCAAAAGAACAAGCTCAAGCAGACTGTTGAGCGGCGGAAGAAGAATGCACAGTTTAAAAAGCAAGTTGCTCGCCGGAAGCAACGTCGATCAGGTGGCGAAATCGGGACAGGTGCGTATTATGCATTGAGACGACGCGATCTAACCACGATCTGAAGCTACCCATGCGGGAGAGAAAGTTGAGGAACAGGAAAACAGGTTCGCAGTGGAAGAAAAGATAAATGAATGGTTGAATTTTAACTCAGAATGGTTACAACAGCACCGAGAACGAAGTTAACGTGGAAGAGTATTTCTGCGGCTATGTGATTGACAGCGAGGAAACGTTGGATCTAAGTGATGACGAGGTAAAAAATACTGGGTATATGTTCAATTTTTTTGGCTGATTGAATTCCTTAGGAACAAGATCTGGATGTACTAGACGAATTTTCGGCACTAGAAAGCGACGAAATCGAACAGGACGGCCAGGAGATCGAGAATATGGACGAAGATGAAAGCGATGATGATGACGAGGAAGAGAGCGAAGAAGAGGAGGACGACGATGCTGAGGACAATTTGCAAGTTGTGTCCAGCGAAATGTTGGCGTCATGGTGCAAGGATGCTGCGAAGAAGTCGCCTAGCGCACTCAAGCATTTGCTACTAGCTTTTAGAGCTGTTTCCCGATCGGAGGATGGGCCTAATACATATCGGGTCCAGAGCAGCAAGGGTGAGCACAAGGGGAACAAACAATGCTAATGGCGTACTAACGCATCCAACTTTGGTGATTTGTAGTTTACACCAAACTTATTCGCAAGACATTAAGTTTGACATATCCAATCTTGAGCCAGCACATTTATCTCACTAAAAAGATCCGACATCCAGCAAAGACAAAGAATTGGCCAAAGCTCGGAAAGGTTGCTCATCTTTTCCTCAACAATTGCGTTCGTTTGCTTCGAGACATGGAGCATGACGAAATGGTCGCCTATATTCTTAATGAACTGGAGCCAAGCATTCCCTATTTTGGCTGCTTCCCCAAGTCTGCACGGGAGTATTTAAGGGTCTTGCTGGATAAATGGTCAGATGTTACATTGTCCTCTGAGGTTCGTGCAAGCTGTTACCAAGCGATACGGCAACTGGCCACCACCGCTGTCGATGTGGAGAAGCGATCTTATCTGGGACATGCTCTGAAGGGAACGTATTTAGTGACAGCAAAGCGTGCAACCAATGTCAACGAGAAGAGTTTACCGGTGATTCAGCAATTGTTCGAAGAAGCAGCGGATCTGTACGCCATTGAACCCAAACTCAGCTATCAACATGCTGATGTGTACCTTCGTCAACTGGCCGATCATCTGAAAAAGGCCAAAAAGGCGCAGACCGTCGAGGCTTTCAAAACGATCTACACATGGCAATTCATCAGCTGTCTGGACTTTTGGGCAAGTGTAGTGGCAACAACGTGCAATCCTGAAACTGGCAAGACGTCTCCTATGGAGGATGCTGTCTGTCCACTCGTTGAGCTGTCTCTTCATACCTTACGGTACGTAATTTAGAGGATGTGTCTTATGGGAAAAAAGCTGACGAAAAGAATTAGATTGAATCCTGCAACTTCATTTCTTCCACTCCGTGTGCATATCATCCGAACATTGATAGGCTTGATTGATTCCACAGGCTGCTACATTCCTTTGGCACCTCATCTGTTCGATATCTTTGAAACAGAGGCCCTCAAGGGACAGGCTGTTCAGGCAGACGTTGCGCCGTTCGACTGGGATCTACATCTCAAGACTCCCAAAGCTTATATGGATACCAAGATTTATCAAGTATGTTAATCTTACTTCATGCAAATTAAAGTAGCTAACAACATCTTTGCTTATAGGATGCCGTCTACCAAGCGGTGTATGATGGTATAGTTGATTTCTACGCCTGTCAAGGATTGTCCATCGCTTTTCCTGAACTGGCTATTCCTGCGATAAGCAAGGTAGGCGAAATACTAGCAAAGGAAGTGGCCATGTCTAATTTTATGAGCGCAATAGTTGAAAGATCAGCAGAGGAGGATGAAGGGTACCCGTTTCATCAAGTCATTACGAGCGCTGATCGAAAAGGTAAGTCATGCCTGAGACGATGCATTCGTTTTGCTCATCACGTATCGCTAGCTCGAGACGCATAAAAATTACATTGAACAAAAGCGCTCCTCCATTGAATATGGTCCAAACAAACTAGACGAAGCTCTTTCCTTCTTGAGAAACACCGCTTTCGAGCAAACACCACTCGGCAACTTTTTAAAGAAAAGAGCACAAAGTAATGTAAACAATTAAAGAAACACAACATCGCCCCCTTTTTCTTTTTTCTGCATAGACATCACCCGGGATCATTGACAATGCATAATGAAAAATCGTAATAAAAATCACGGACCTCAGACTGACTTATTAAACTGTGCATCAAATAATCAATCTCCATGACGGGCATACCTATGATCCTAAAACGTCTCAAAGAGTTAATACTGGAATTGGAATCAACGTTTGCGTCAGCTATATGTCCTTTTACGTTCAAGTTGAATAAATTTAGCGCTGGAAATTGATGCGTCTTTGCGGCCTCGAAGTAGTTTACTTTGCGTCAATCCTACAAATAGTTCGCGTGTGAGTAACTTACGTTTTTGCATTGAAGTGCTTCAGTGATCGTTTTTCCGATATCCCGTCGGAAAGCAGTAAAAATGTTTCAAGATAAGCACAAGTTCCACCCAAAATAATCCTTACTTAAACGAACGTACGAATTTCCTTTTTTTTTTTATTTGTTCTTTGGCTCTGTTCTCTTTAACATCCTCGGTAAGGATGTCAATATATATACATACACAATTATTCATGATTTTTTGTCTATCGATAGCTTGCATGACCGCTGTCCCGAACCGTCCTGGCTGTGGTGTAGCTCCTTGTTCACCACAAGGTAAGCAAGTATTATCGCAGGCTGCCTTATCCAACTTCGACAACAGAACCTTGCCAGACGTTTGCATCGCTTCAAGTCCTCTGCACGGC
>JNDT01001022.1:0-17003 GCA_000697055.1 Saksenaea vasiformis B4078
AACGGATTCAGGAACATATCAAAAGAACAGCCAACTATAAGAATCTTACCGGAGCAAACGAGGGGTGGGTGATCCACTTCACAAGACAAGACAACTACCTCCAGAATCCATACTGGCCGGCGGAGGAGATACTAGATGCAGGGGTCTATATGATGCACATTTGGCACGATAAAAACTTTACAGATGTCCGATTGAGCGCCAAATGGAAGGATTTAGAGGGTCGTACGATCACAATTGAAGATGAGCGCGTCATTTGAACTGCTATAATTTGACTCTTGCTTGTAATTATATTTCTTTTCCGGTATTCCCTGCCAGCAAATTATCCCTTTCTTTTCGCAATAATATCTTATCTACATTCAGTATAGGACCAATGTCTTTTCTATAATGTCTTGCCAGTGCCTGCTACGCCGTAGAATGACTCGTAGAAGTGTCTCCAGTAACTCTTCTGCCGCAGATCGGTAGATACGTTTAAGCTCAATTTTCACTGTTGTCGAGAATGACAGAACGGCAGAATCGATTGTTATGCTTACCTGCAGACACCATGAATAGGCACGGATACAACGTCTGTTTGCACTTATACATCTTTGCAGAAATGCTAGTCTAAATCATGAATATTAGGAAATTCAGCCAGACATATCAATTATCTGCCCTGCTGGTGGATACCAGGTGGTGGTCATTGTAAGGATGACTCGGATAGGAATCTCTCGAGACGCATTAACTTCAAGCAGCTGGTAATAAAAGTCATAGAACCCATTTTGCATTCAAAATAAATGAAATGCTCAAGTAAAAAAAAAAAAAAAAAAAAAAAAAAAAAAAAAAAAAAAAAAAAAAAAAAAAAAAAAAAAAAAAACTGTTTTATAGGAAAGGAGTTTCATCATCCATCAATAGAGAAAGACGGATATCGTATAAGTGTCCCTCTAGCTTTCTATGCTGTATCAAGTTAAAGGTAGCAAAACTTCCAACATATCCAGGTGCCCTACGGACTGCGAAAATTTCACGGGCATAAAATTAATCATTGGAATCCGCGTTTGACTGTAATCCATACTGGGCATCCAAACGGGTGCAGAGGCCCAGACCATTTCTCTTATGGGCTCGCATTTTGGTCCACTGGTGTGGCCTGCTCTGTGTACTTGAGGCACGTAGTTAGATTGTGCAGGTTATCCGACACCTATATGATATCAAAGGAGTAAGAAAGCAAATCAAATGAACCGTTACAAAAAGAACATACCAAAGGACCAAAGAGCGTGATAAGAGATGGTGTCGATATCATTTTATATGTAGAGATAGGAAGATGACTATTGCAGTTACTCTTGAAGTAACTAGTAAACTGATTGGCCGAGAAACAGCTGCGTTTCACGGAAATTTAACAATACTGTTTATACAAAGAGCGTACTGCTGATCTACAGCACAATAGTGATTGCAACGTCGTATATGGTAGTTCTATCTCGAACTGCATCCTTTCTGGAAAGACTACGATGCTTATTGAGGCCCACTGGAAAGTTTCTTATATTGGATTACTCGTGCAAGACTGGACCTCCTCGTATACGTGAGATCTGATAAACACTATACCGCCGTAAAATTTTCGCGGTGGGTATGAGACTGACCTGTCATAAGTTCAGTAACTACCAACTTTCTGAAATTTGATATCAGCATGTCTCAACTCCTCAACAACGTATTCAGTTCTCGTGATACTATTAAAGCAGCAGCTCAAGAGCTTACACGACGAGACGGATTTGCTGTAACAACTCGTACAAGCGATGCTTCACGACTTTGGTTGCAATGTCGATGTGGAGGCTCTTTCCGTAACAACTGGTATCTCACTGCTAAGACTCGTAAACTAAAGCGTGACACGCTTCGTGTCCAATGTCCCTTTGTAATTAAAGCGGTCTGTCAAGATAGCAGCTGGGTGGGTAGTTAGCGTCATCGATGAGCACAATCATGAACTTGCAACAACGCCTATCATGTCTCATCAGCATCGAAACTTAGATCACGATAATAATGGGGTTGCTGGAGAAATGATCAGAACTCATGCAAAACCCAAGCTCATTACCGAACTACTTCGTGATCCTTCTGGGCAGTTGACTGTTCACCCAAAGGACATCAATAACATGAGGACTCGGCTGTTTTCGTACGAAGATAGCCAGTCTGGGAAAATGGCTCAGCTTGCTGACTTTCTGTACAAGCGTGAATATGAAGTTCGTTATTTGTACAACTCACAGCAGCGACTTCAAGGGCTTTTCTTCTGTCACCCCATCAGCATAGCAGAAGCCCGCCGCTTTCCAGAAGTAATAATCATTGACGCTGCCTACAAGACCAACGTTTATAAAATGCCCTATGTAAATGTGTTGGCGTCGGAAACGTTGGAGTCAAAAGCTTGAAGTCATTCGCAATTGCTGGTGCATGGATCCATGATGAAACAACAGATATGTATGAATGGGTCTTGGACCAGTTGGATCAGATTGTATATAAGCCTATGTCGATCGTCCCTGGAGCGATCACGGTGGATAGTTCAGCAGCAGAGCTTGGTGCAATCAACAAAGTATTTCCCACAACCAAGCAGTTGCTGTGTACCATGCACATTAAAGACAACTTCAAAAAGAATTGCTGGAAGGGATTTGATGACAAAGAGAAAGGGGAAGCGTTATTGGATGCAGTAACTAAGATCATATATTTGTCTGATGAGAAGTCATTCAACAATGCCAAACGCGAATAGATCGAAATTGCGCATTTCAATCGGAAGACTGGCAAGATTGTTGATTATCTTGAATCGTAAGATTACCATCATTATCGAGACTATCATTAAAGTGCCATTGCTTATTGGTTATGTAGTATGCTCTAAAAGAAGGACAAGTGAGTCGGTGCATACATCCAAAATGTGAAACATGTCGGTGCAATTACGACACAACACGTGGAAGGAGCGCACGCTGTCATCAAAGATACTCTAAAATCTTCGGGGAACTTGAATACTGCTCTTGACAAGATTGATATTTGTATTCGTCACCAGGTATTTTCTAAATTAGATGGACAGTACATATCGCTTATCCAACGACGGTATTTATTTATATAATCTGTTCAAATCTTAGAGTGACATGATAGAATTGCAAACAGAGCAAGAAAAGCTTGGGCGCGATCCATACATGAGCCCATTATTTGGAAAGGTGTCTCGATAGGCCATCGATAATATTAAGCGCAAGCTTCCACATGTGACAGCAGAATCTCCCCTAGTTCAAAACTGCTCTTGTTCCATCAAAAATCACTTTCTGTTGCCATGTCGCCATCAATTCCCATACAAAAGTACAGTGCCGCTATCCTTAATCGCAGAGAGATGGTTTTTAGCTGAAAAATCGTTGGATGGGATGTTATTTTATTTCTACATCAAGGATCTTTTTAAATTGTGTATACTTCAGACGCGGATAACACACCAGAAGTTATGACACCTTCGCTTGGTAATTTACATGTTACAAATCCGATCCACGACAAGGCAAAAGAAAAAATGTATCCTGTTGAAAAGATCTTACTAAATGCAAAGGACGACCAGCAGCGTGAATCACTTCTTTCACAGCTGCAACAAATAATCGACGAGAACCTGCCACCGCCATTGTTAGACCTGCAAGAACCAGAAAAGGTAGCCAAGAAAGGACGTCAAAACAGTACGAAAAAAGGAGCAACAGCAGTAGAGATATTTGAAAAAAAACTGCAGGATAAAGAAAAACACGCCGCAAAGCGTCGAAAGCTCAATGCAGCAGCTACAGCAACAGTGTCAAATGCCCAGACTAATCCTAAAAGAGCCGCCTACTGGTTCCAACACGAGGTAAAGTAAATGCTAGTATAGCCTATATATCAGGTACTTACATTCTTTCTAGGAAAAAGGTTATCCAATCGAAACGTGTCTAATGGATTAATGGTATCAAGATTGATCCATTAATTTTACCTAACACGATTGAGCCTGTATATAATCTATGCGCAGATGGTAACTGCGGCTTCAGAGTGCTTGCAAAAAGCATTTTGCAAAATGAAGAGCAGTGGAAGGTCGTCAAGCTCGCACTGTGTAGTCGCCTTCATGCACACTCAGGTGTTTATCAGTCAGTCTTCTCTTACGGCACTGCCGCATTGTTAAGGATCCTTGAATGTCAGTTGTCACCTTGTTCGCCTGAATACTGGTTCCTCATACTCGATTGCGCGCAGTTGGCAGCTGATACATTTAACACACCAATAGTGATTTATACTGGAACAGGGAAAGACGCACAAATGTTTCTTCCAGTTGGTTTTCCACCGTGTCCTTCAGCCAAGCCAATTGTATTGCAGTTTATCAACGGAAATCACATTGTGCTGATCAATTTCAAATAAAATATCCAAGGTTATTCTTGGCCACCAGTCAATCCACAGCATCGTCATGCATACCAATCTCTTGGAGTTAATGATCAATGGATCAGCTTATTTAGCAAAGAGAAAAATTAGGAAAAGTACCGTTATCATTATCATTATTATTTATTATCATTATTTATCAATCAAAATTATCAGAGACTTTCCAAGTGACAACATATATACACTACTCCCGATAAAGTCTGAAAACATTTGAGTAACTCTGCTTGACCAAAAATATTCTATACTAGATGGAAGGTATCAATGTACACCCAAACACTATATGAAACAGCAGAATATAAACCATAGTAATAATGGAAGACATCGTAGATTCCTCTATTTCCGCTTTATTTTTTAGTTTTTAGTATCTGGTGTTGCCACCACGAGCTTCGATCACCGCTTTGCATCTTGCTTGCATGGAGCTCACCAGATTGTGGCAAACACTGGATGGGATCTTGGCCCATTCATCGAGCAGCGCCTCTTCCAATTACTTCAACTTAACTATACTGTGTCTTCGCTTCTTGAGGCGCCGCTCGATGTGATCCCCAAGGTGCTCAATGGGATTGAGGTCAGGACTTTGGGAGGGCCAGCTGTCCATGACAGATAGCTTATTCATCTTCTTCCACCACCTCGAATAGCCACCTGTATGGCTGCTGGACCCATCTTCCTGAAGCACATAACCATCACCAACAGTATCAGCACTTAATCCCAGGTATACAGGATAGTATGTGCCAGACAAGACGTTGATGTAGACCGATTGATCCATGATCCCGTCAACGACTTCTTCTGCCATCGTGCCGTCCATGCGAAAGCTGCCCCAGATCATCACAGAGTCGCTGTACTTGACCGTCTGTTTCATATGTCTTGGCTGATACGCTTCTCCATCTTTTCGTAGTACCCCTTCCCGTCCATCGTTATTATGTAGACGGAATCGCGACTCATCAGACCAGATGGCCTTTGACCATTGCTCTGGGGTCCAATCTACGTGGGCTTTTGCCTATTCCAGCCGGGCTTACTTCTGTCCGTCAGTGAGCTTAGGTTTCTCGCGGGGAACGCGTGAAACAAAGCCAACGAGTGCACTGCTTTGCGAAAAGTGTCTATCTCCATCTCGACGTGATAGTGGGAAAACTCCGCATGATGCTGTACTAATAGCTTCTTTGGTTCGCGGCGAATGCATTGGTCCATGGCGCGTGCAACACGCTTAGTCACTTTTGGTGGTCTCCCTGAACGAGGTGCTGAGGCTGGTGTACTTGTTTTCTGCGCGCGGTGAAGAAGAGAGACAACAGTTGCGCGAGGAAGGTTTCTGGCTTTAGCAATGGCACCATAAGACATGCCTGCTGGACGCATGCCCAAAATTTCGCAACGTTCTTGGAAGAAAAGTTCAGTGTTAGGTTTTCGGCAAGTGTTGGTAATACAGTTCAGTGCCATTGCGATGAGTATGCTAATAAAAAGAGTACAGAACAGAAGAAACAAAAAGGTCACGTAACTATTCAGTAACACAAAAGCATGTACGTGGACTCTTCTGGAGTCGATTGACAGAGTGCTGTACGTGCTACATTACAGAAATCGCCAAGCTTCACAATTTCCAGCAATTATGGACATCAACCTTTCATCGGTAATAAACGACAAAAGCCTGACCACCTTCCTTATGTTAACGGGATTGTACTGTATACACCTTTCATGACATCAAACAGTAATAAATGTAGAGATGCACAATGTACTATTTGTGTAGGAAGGAAAAGATACTCGTACATAGACGTCTTGTGTCAAGCAACAGTAAATGGTAATCGGCTCATCGCCGTTGTTCGGGTAAATCAACTTGGACATATGCACAGAACTACTATGCAGAAGAAGTAAAAAGAAGTCGCTATATACTGTGAAGAAATTCAGTGATGGCTTTTTGCTATCCTGTCGGAAAGCAGTAAAAATGTTTCAAGATAAGGACAGGTTCCAACCAAATTATCGCACGCTGTCTTATCCAACTTCCACAACAGAACCTCTCATCGATTCAAGTCCTCTGCACGGCGTTTTTCTCACTACTGGCTGCCGCCGCCAGGATCCTCTCCCCATGTCGGCCCCACAGGACTCAGATGCGGGCCTGGCCCAGACCTGTGGGCCTGATTACCCTTCAGGGGTAAGTAAACTGCCCTCAAAGCATCTTCCATTTACTAACCGTGAATTATTTCTTATGCTGCTCCAATAAGTCATGCGTTCATCTGGGAACCAAGTTAATATAAGTACAGTCTATTTTGTCGCCAATTCGTGAATTAATGACCGTATATTCGATTATTTCCTTAGCGCCAACTCGGTTTTCATGGACGCTTATTTATTTAGGGCAGCGTAAAAAAGATCGACTAATCCGTACTCGGACTTAATCGGAAGTGGATACACAGAATGTTATAGAGAGGTTACAGGATTTTTCCTATGATTTGCGTCCAGTTGAAGTTATTTAGCATTACTCTGCACTTCGAAACATGCCTTTCTACGTTCATTCAATCCAAGTATTATTCCATTTACTAACTCCGAATTCTCTTTTTATGCTGCTCTGTGCTTATTGCAGGGTCCAAGTTCATACAAGTTAGCAGATACTCTGACGCATACTTAATTTTTCCCTAGCGCAAATTAGACCCTTATGGACCCAAGGTTCTTATAGAGGAGCATACATAAACGGCGTATCACGTTCCGTGCTTGCTAAAGTGCACTAAATTTTAGGCGGCGCTAATTTTTTCCTTCCGCAAAAAAAAAAAAAAAGGATACTAGCGTGAGAAACCCAAAAATTCCTGTAGCTTGACCTTGATGGTAGGAAACATAGTGAACTACGGCTCTGTCAATATTGACGAGTTTTTCACCGTACCACATATCTGTAAATCCGGAGAAACTTTATCCTCTACCGAATATGCTGTTCGTGCGGGTGGAAAAGGTATTAGACGTAGGATCACATTTCGATTGCCTTACATTATTTCCAGGTGCCAATCAATCTGTCGCCATTGCTCGGGTAACTGTTTCTATGTGTGTCTCATTCATATTTATGCTTAGTTGTAGGCTGGTGGATGCGTATTTCATGCTGGAAAAGTGGGAAAAGATGCTGTCTGGGTACGTGCATTGGAACAGAAGTGCAGTTAAGACTGATCCGTATCTAGATTCGCGACTGCATGCAGGAAAATGGCGTTGATATGAGTTACACCAAAGTGCTTGAGGATGAGGTTTAGTGACAGATAATGAATGACAAAGAAGTATAATCGATCATTGACATTCAAACGCAGAACAACGGTCGTGCTCTCATACAAGTTAGCACCGACACGGGGGACAACTGTATCGTGCTATTTCCCGGTACCAATGGCACTTACACTGTAAAGGATGCTGAACAAGTGTTTAAGGATTTTGGTCTTGGAGACTGGGTGATTCAGCAAAATGAAATTAGTCAGGGTGGAGAGATCATGCGCCTAGCAGCTGAGAAAGGTAACGGATTTCATAATTGTAATTTTTTGCAGAACTACATCGTATTTTCTTTCAGGACTGTCGGTGGTCTTCAACCCGGCACCACTAACACCAGGCATTCTGGACGAATTTCCCTTTGACAAGGTCACCATCTTGATCGTCAATGAGCACGAAGCAGATGATCTCTACCGAGAATTGGGAGGCCAAAAGGAACTCAAAGGACTTGCTTTAGCCACGGAGCTTTTGAAGAGGTTTGAGAACACCGAAGGTGTTGTGATGACACTAGGTAGCGAGGGTGTCGTTGCAAAATTTAGACACGAGGGTAAACTACGTGATTTCATCATTCCTGCGAGAAAGGTGGAAGCCAAGGATACCACTGCTGCTGGGGATACTTTTGTGGTAAATTCGACAAATCGATGCCATCAATACAATAGTAACCTGTATGAAACTTAGGGCTACTTCATTTCTACCTTTGTGAAAGGGAAAGAAGATTATTTCACACGAGTACAGCGTTCCTTGGAAATGGCAAACGTTGCTTCTTCTATAGCGGTACAGCGTGAAGGTTCAATGGCATCTGTACCTACATTGGATGAAGTTCTCAGACAACAAGAGGCATAGGATTGAAAGCACTACTTTTCAGCGTATATCTTCGAAATACACTTATTGTAAGGGAAAATCTAATATCCGCAAAATTGTCAGTCGATCGTGAACGCGTGAAGACATTGTTGCAAGCACATGTAGGTGCCTCTTAATGAAGACATGATAAATGCACCGAAGTTTTGCTTGCGATACCTTTTGGTTTTACATCAGCTTGATGGAGGGCAAAAATTCTATCGCGACTTTTTCTTCATATGCATAACGCAGTGCTGGGTTGATGAAGAAAGACAATGTTCTGTGTTGACTCTCAATTTTCAAAGTTCAAACGACCTGAAATTTTTGCCACTTTTTATTTTACTTTGTGAGGTGGTCATCACCTATACTTTCTCAAACGAGTCTCTTGACTTCAAAAAAAAAAAGAAAGAAAGAAAGAAAGAAGAGCTAGCAGTTATCTTCTGAAACCGTGACTCAATGGAAGCTCGATCTTTCCATCATCCTTACCTTAATTTACATACAGTATTTTGCGTCGATTGACGAAGTCTTTTGCGCTGGCCAATGGTATTAATTTGCGTTGTCTGGACATGGATTTTGCAATAGCCATCGTAGAGTGGCACCCTTCAGCCTGCATCATTCGTTTGATCATGTTAAGATGACGGAGGAAGGCTTAGAAATGTCTCATTATCTATATGTATGCGTACGCTAATGAATATCGATCTTCTGTAGCTGATGTCCTCTACGCCGCAGCTATCGCAGCTATCGAAGTTGTAAGTTGACTTTATACGGTATACATATATACGCCACGACAGACAGCAAAGGTGCTTGAGTACAGTAACAATGACGAGAGAACAGCAAAAGAAGCAGAATTGAATGGCGGAATAGGCATTGGAATTGCGAAGTATTGTATATTAAGACCTACAGTGAAGACGAAGAAAATCTATTATCTGCTATTCAAAGAAAGCCTTGTGTTCGATGTAGCACCAAGGTAACTGCTACCCATCTCACTTCTCGTATGTTATGTTGAGAAAAATCTGACTGTAAACGCTTAAACGCTTGAACATGTTAGTTTTAGTTGACATAGATGTCTAGTCGATACATACTATGTCACATTGAAAAAGGTGGAAAGCTGTTCCGCCGCAAGGGACTCTGATCCAGTTATAGCATTATGAAAGGAAAATCGAACAGCGGGAGAAAACATAAATCGGATTTCATTAAGAATTGCACCTTTGCCTGATTAAACTTGATCCCATTACCATGTAATATAACCGTTTATACAGTAGAAGTTCTAACGTTAAACTGGACTTCTAGAAACAGAGTGTTCTTTGTGTGAGACGATGACGTGTAAGGGTGACAACATTTTCAGTCTGGAAAAATCGATCTCCTTTTATCTCTCTGTTACCCTTCCTTCTTTTCCCCCCTCTTCTTTACCTCTCTGTCCTCCTTTTCCTCTTCTGTATCCCATGTTACCCTTTGCAGGTCGTTTTGGATGTCTATGGTTTATCCGAGCTGCAATAAATTCTTCAGTGCAAGCGTTCGTTTATTGCAAAAAATGGTTAAAGTTGCAAGAAAGAGAAGAGAAGAGAAACGAGAGACAACAAGGTTGGCATATCCACAATGGCATCACAAGTCAACATGGACTTTGATATCGCTAACATAACCCACACAGTTGTATGCAAAGACTGTGGCCAAACAGGACACAGAACTCGTAGGGCAAAAGCATGTCACAGATACGTGCAGCGTGCAACATGGTATCATTTGACAACTTATATTTTTGATTATGTTAATAAAGTGAAATCTGTGCATTGTAGTGGGTGTAAAGAGAAAAATGACTATTGAGGGGGAGAACGAGACGAAGCGCGCCAAGAGACGCGGCATATATGCAAAAGCTGAAAGCTCTCGAAGCACGAATAGTATTTCAAAACCGTGTACAGCTTGCGGTTCTTCAGAGCATAGTTCTGCAAGATCATCGTCATGTCCTAAGCTCAATAGGACGATCGAACAGGAAGTGGCGTTCCGGCTCGGTCCCCAGACTGAGATCTACACAAGGAAACTACCATGGGTATCCTGCGTGCGGCCTGCTTACCAAGAAATATTCCACAGCCGTGTTGTTAACGTGTGCTCGTTTATTCGCCAAGTCGTGTTCCGTGTGCAACTATTTGTGAATTGGTACATCATTTCTCTGAATGCCACTCAGCCCGTCCTGTCGTTTCTCTATACGCAGAATTTCTTTTACTCGATTGTCAATTGGTCATTGGAAAGGAAATAACAAGCACGAATGATAACTTGCCTTAAGACATTGTTTCCAGCTGGCAGTCGTTTGCTACTGCTCATCCTGAGGTCGTTTTTCCGCTGGACTTTACCGAGTACAGTGGCCCGCTATCATCTGCCTGCGTAATGCTAGCTACAGCGTATTCCAACATGATTGTAGAACAGTTCGAGCACCATGTGGCAGGGTTCGTACTATTTCGTTTACAAGAACGCCTGGGAAATGTAAATTTGGTGCATAGATAGGTTCCAGCATGTTCATACTTTTTTTTCAATTCTAGGCAGTGAAGAAAGGCCACCTGAAGAGCATTACAGAGGAATACATTTACGAGCGTGTCTCTAGGAGTTACACCACGATGGCCTGATCGTGCATGCTACAGAGAGAATCAGCAGCTGCACAATGCAGTGCAAGATGTGTGTCAAGAACTCGAGGCATTTCTGCCTAGACTACCAATATGGAACAACTATCAGCGGATCCAGGATTATTTGTGCCTGTCTTACGACACATCCTTTCTGTCTTTGAAGCAAAGCATGCAAGCAAGACGAAAGATTTCAAGACCATAAATATTCCTCGGCTTTTTGCCATCTCACCGTCAGTATCCTTTGCACGGCGATTTATCCAAATCGATGCTGCAGGTTTACCATATCTTGCATGTGTGCAGACAGTCCGCGGGGAGTACGCTGAAAAAACCAAACTCTTCTACAAAGTCTTTGACTTCAAGAAATTAGGCTATGCAAGGTATGTGAAGCAGATGGCTGCTCGGTCGATTTGCATTTTGCAAGAAAAACTAGGAGCAGTTACCATGATGTAGAACTGGCCCTCACTGACTTTACCAGCGAGGACATCGAACTGCACTTTAGACCATGTGCGGTGGATCCTGGCATCAGTCAAATCTTTACGGCAGCATATGGTCATAGCGATGAACCACATGAAGTTCGGCGGTGTTCAACACGCGAATATTACCAATATATCGGTTCTACTCGAAGGTTAAGAAAACTCCAAGCTCGGAAAAAGGCAACAGGTATCATAACAATCGAAACCAATTTGCCGACAGGAAAAAACCATGACAGCGACCAGTACAAAAGGCATATTGGGTATTATTTTTACCATATGCGCGCCTTATTCGACGTTTACAATGTAGACAAAGCAATAGAACGATTTCATAATTATCAGGGAAAACAGCGAGCTGGTGAGGAGCTAGCAAACATACTGATGAATGGAGGAAGTAAATGTAACCGCAGAAGACGGAAAAGGACAAAGCCGAATCGAAAGAGAGGACGGCGCGGAAAAAAGAAAAAGGAGCCGAAACGACCAATACAGACTGGGTATGGATCATATCATCTGTATGAGGATTCCGATTAACTAAAGTAACGTATTGTAGATCTCTACCTGAATCATCCGTGAGGTCTTCGCTCCAAATAGGACTTCGTAAGTGGCGACCAAATCGGAAACCATCGAAGTTTCAGGAAAGCAGCAAGATGCCGCTTATTATCTTTGGGGATGCTATGTTCAGCAAAACCGGCGCAGTATTTAGAGGGCATAAGTCTGGAGTTGTTCGGATCTGTTGGAAATATTTAAAACTTCGAGAGCGACGAGGTGAACTCTTGGCAGTCAAGCTTGACGAATGTTTAACATCACAGGGAAAAACCTCTTTCCATGATTAAATATTTATTAAAGGATCATTTCTTAGATTTGCCACCATTGCCATGAACGACGCTTAAAGGAAGTAACTACAAAAGATGACGTCTCGCACTACAATGTTTTACAATGCGAAAATTGTCAAACGTTTTGGAAGCGGGACATCAACGCCGCTAAAAATACGTACTGGATTGCCACGTCTATTTGGTCTGGACAAGATAGACCTGTTGAATTTCGACGCCCCTCCAGTGCTACATCCATTATCACCACGTGAATGTGGGTTCCCCTTCAGGGAACTTGGGCTATTACGGTGAGCAATCTTTCGTATAGATTTGAATTATTTTATTGATGTCTTTTTAGGTGTTCACACCGGTAAGTCGCCTGTCACAGAATTAGCCACGATACTTATTATTGAAACTTTGCGATGCTTGAAACGTTTTGCGTCAACAGACCAAGTAGCAAACCCATAACGTGAAATGTATGGTAATTAGCGAAAATAGGGTTATAAGCACTACTTGTATGCTAAAATGTGATAGCGGGTTTCTGCAAAACACGGTATGGTGCAGCACAGCTATAATCCGCAATGAGCGATAATGTTTCAAATTTTCATTTTTCAAACGCCGATTCCAAATAAGGAAATATCTATTCATCAACTCCCTAGGTCCTCATCTGCCGCCCAAACATCCATTTGTTTGCTATATGCCTCAATATAGCGCATGTATCCCTTGAAACATCTTCGAATCTTGCTAGCGATCGATAGATGCTGCTGCAGACTTTGAAAAGCAAAACAGTTGTCAACTTAAGATATGAACGAAAATGCTTCATATCAACTTTATTTCATCTGGAATATTCTTTTAATTAGTATCCTTCGTATTATTGATGTCTTGTGCATATGGGCGCATTCGAGAGATGAGGTCAAAGTTAGAGAGGATAATGTGAATGATAAAAATGATATGGTAACAAAAACAATGCGGAAACATAGGACAAGGGAGTTAAAAATGCACCAAACAACGCCTGATCTTTGATCTCGTTTTGTCCACCGCGTTCTCGATCGAAGGGGTGTCTGTTGTGACACGGTGATTTCTTTCCCATTCTGCGGTATTCAGCGTTGGCGTGGCAGCATGAAGCGTTTCAAATACATCCTTCAATTCGTCAACTCGATCCAGAAAGTGCGTAGTTCCAGAACGCAAGACGGAAACGTAACTTTGAATAGTTCTGCCATGATATATACGCCTTCATCAATCAGGGCTTCAACGTAGAAAGTGACTCTAAACCCTAGTAGTTACAACAATTCATTGGATCGTTCTTGTCGTGTCTGAGATATAATCTACGCTGTGTCAATATAGCAGCTTGATCTCCTATCATATAAATACAGTCGTAGCTAGTAATCAGTTCCTGGTCTACATTTCTACCGAAATAAACGAACCCCTCAGTTCACTGTACTTTCAGTTCCAGTCACGACACAACAGTCGTGAAACTGTGATATGCGTTAGCTACGCTTACCCACAATCTGGAACAGAACGACCTTGTTCATGCGATGGATGTCGATGGAGTCTTTTCCGAATATTCCCAACCTTAGGAGATCGACCGCTTTCGAGAAATTATCCGCACTTGTCACCTTCGCTTCACCGATCGCCCTGCATCTCGTGTACATGAGTTCCTCTATATCGCTAAGTACGGCATCCGGACGAGCAATTCGTGTTGTTCTGTGATCACGTTGCTTTGCATTAGTTTCAGGCCTAAAAGTTTGTTTAATGGACCCTTCTTCAAATAACGGATTCTATCTAACCATCGTAGCCGACAGTTTCGACTACTGAACAACGCTCGAAGAACAGGATCGATGAAACAGCTTGTGAGCTCATGCTCACTGATTTTTTCGCCCAGTGAGTGGACAGGAAATTCCTCCAATCTGTATGATTTCTAAGTATGGGACTATTATCAACTACTGCGCTGGATACAACTCACACGTTCATGCAACAACGAAGAACTCGGTACTCGAATGACTCCCTTTCGAAGCTTGGTAACTTTTGGGTTATAGTGCGAAGTATTAGGTTCAGATCACATTTTGGCTTGCTAATTCCCTATAGAACAATGAAAATGTATTCACTGGAAGTCAATTAGATATACGTACTCGGAAAAGTTGACGAAGTTCGGCGTACAAATTAGAGTCCAGTTGACTTCCCTGAGCGCAGTTATTCGCGAGAAAACTTTCATACACATCATCCAAATAGCGTTTGTCATGAAAGACGTCCTTTTACTGCGTCGGATATTCATGTGGTTTTAGAAGTAAAATATGACACAATCCCCTATTTAAGCATTAGTATTACAGGACTTTCATGCTATGCAGTGATATCACAGCCAAACTAACATTATTTCGTGCAAACTTGTTTCGTATCTCAGTGAAGTAGTCTTTCCATGCCGTAGAATCTCCAGTTTGTACGAATGGAATCGGTTCGCCAATTCAGAACTTGACGTTGGTAGGTCCCCAAAAGAGGTTCCTCTTGTGCTAACAACGTTTTGCGGTTCAGGAAGCAAGACACACTTAGACGGTTTAGCTGACAGCTTTCAAGTCGATCCACAACAGAAATTACCTTGTATTCTCTTTCTCATTAATTCTTAATGATTCACTGTAGCTACTTTCTTCATCGGACTATCATGTAAGTCAGTGGTAGTGCTTTTGTCAAAGATGCTGTGGTTACTAACCTTTTCGTTTTCGCGCGGACGTTTTAGCGGTATACTGCTAACAGCACTATACCGTGAAACTTTATCTCTCGCTTCCTAATTTCAGCACAGCATTATTAATATTACTAACATTATCGCAGCATTTTTACCTTCTCGATTAAGTTTTCGTATATGTACAACTTGAAACGTGCCTTCGCTTTTGCCTCTCCTACATTAGCGTCGGTCTCTGCCCTTGTTATCTCCAAGTTTTGCCAATATGATTCTACTTCCGCCATACTACAAATCTTTTTTCTTTTGTTAGCCCATAGAAATAATCTACAGTAGCGTACCGCAACTGTCGGCTCCTGATCGTATTCGTCCAGTTCCGAGCACAATTCTCTTTTGATGAGCGACACAGTACACCAATCGCTGCTCGGAATTCATCTTCGGCGAGTTTACGATTTGTGAATCCGAAGTGGTCGTAGAATTCTACCAATGAGAAATCCTTATGATTCCTTTTTAGGTACTTTAAGCTATCCATGCAGCAGAAACAACAGAGGCCGACTCTGCCAATCAAGCTTGGTGGATGAAAGATATGATGACGCCAAAAAAAAAGAAAATCACAGCCGGCATTGCGGTTCCACGCTTGTCTTTCTCGTCTTTACTCCGAATTTATAGATGAAGTGCGCTAAAGCCATATTGCGACCGCTGTTCCATCGGCCAGTGGGTAGTTGGTACCTCATGCTTGCCAGAGGTGGGGAGATTCATTTATCAACCGACAGCTGCCTTGTTCCGCTCTCTTCAGAGCCCAGCATGGCCTTAATATGTGCGCTCTCTTCCGCCTGGTGTGGCCCGATGCGGCAACGTATTCCTGTCCCCAGGCCCAGGAGAGCTTAATTCGCGCTATTGGATTGGTTTCACGCTCAATCTGAAGGTATAGCGAATCACTAGGGACACTCCAACGGGGCACTCTATCACGCGGATTTTATGCGAAGCCGCTCAATATTTCGTAATATCTCTATCATTTTAAACAATCCGAAGTCAAAGTTAAACAGCTACTCTTAACATATTTCGCTATTCCTAAAGATATCCTATTTGGCATAAGTATCTGCTTTGTTATCCTGTCGCCCGAGGCAACCTGTCTTTTTGAAATGCTCCCACTTTTAAAGCCTACCAACTTTCGGCTTCCACCGCTAGCAGCGCTGTAATAATACGAATAGCATTATAGTCTATCAAGTCACAGAAAGAAATGGAGCGTATGTCACGAGAAACTTTTGATTTTGGGAAGCTATAGTTTTTTGTACGTGACTTTGCGCCGCTTGGATAGAAGTTTTGCGCTGACCAATAGACCAAGTCTACGTTGGCTGGGAATCAATGCCAAGGGGCATTTTGCGTTATAGCAACTCCGCTGAGATTGCCCGCTCTCCTCCGAAGAATATGCTTCGTTAGATATAGATGATGTTACTTTGTTTGAGGATGATGAACCGAATGAACAGGTTAAATTGCCTCATTCATGCGCAGCTATTTTGGGCGAAGACTGGCGGGAAAGTAGTAGTCATGTGAATAATGCCAATGTGGGTATGCGCACATTGGCAGATTCTAGATCATCTGCTGAGGATGCTGGAGAGAAACGCTTAACAGGTCTTGTTCCCTTTCCAAGCAGACCATGCACACAAGAAAAGCGTAAAGAGACGAGTAAAGCTAGAGCAAGAGGATCATACAGAAGATATACTGTGCAGCAAATAGAGAAGCTGTTTGATTTAGCGATTGAAGAAGGACGAATGACAAAGAAAGCAGGGCTGATTACGGGTATAAAAGTCCGAACTGCTCAACATTATATCAAATCATACAATCGGGATGAAGGAAGGCGTCTACCTGGGTTCAAAGGAAGCCTCGTACTAGGTGTTATGGTCAGCTAACTGATGCTCACTCCCAGTCTCTTGAAGATTACGTTGACAGGAACCCGACTGCTATCCTAACTGACATAAAGAAAGGACTTTGTAAAGCATTTGAAGACTTGACTATCTCCGAATCAGTATTGTAT
>JNDT01001024.1:0-29939 GCA_000697055.1 Saksenaea vasiformis B4078
CCAAACTTTTGGATATATAGAATAAAAGTGTTTACTGTCTCAATTGGACCTTTCTCTTGGATTACGTTTCTGAATTAGTTCTTTTTTTTTTTTTACTGCTCCAATAGTTTAACGGACACTTAGTTAATTACAGCATTTGCAAACGACGTACGTTTCTTTACTCAACCTCACGCTTAACTGACGCCTCATTAATTACAACATTAGTGAAGGACATATCTTTTCTCTTTTCTTCTCTTTTTACTTAATTGACATCGTGTTAATTACAACATTAACGAATGACATGCAAATAATAAAAATGGCACTACTCGAATAATCGAACGAATTCGAATATTCATTTTATTTGACGAACGAATATGAATATTCGCTTTTACTTGACGAACGAATATGAATATGCATTTCTATTTAACGAACGAATACGAATATTCGTTCTTACTTGACGAATGAATACGAATACTTATTTCTATATGACGAACGAATACGAATATCTATATATTCGTTCGTATTCGTTCGTGCCGACCCCTATGTCGTTTACAACAGAAGTTATATGAGCGCGGCTGTCAGGTTCAGAGCAGTACCAAGCCATGCTTATCTGTATGAAACCGGTCTGCTTGAAACCTTGGCACTTCAGAATGTCTTTATGTGGCCGCTGGATCTGAAGATGGATGCTTTCGAGGACAAGAGTTCCGAATATTCCAACACCATCATTTTTCGGAGGGGTTGGTTACACAGGGTGCGCTGGAGCATCCCAAACGCGTAAGTTTACGACTTTAGTCAGGTAGTTGATTTGACAGGGGATATAGATCTGCGATTTGAATACGTCCCGTGTGAACAGATCAGGAAGGTGACGCGTTAAAAGATTTTCTTTCTCTTCCATTCGATTTGTCATCACTTCTCTGTTTCTTTCTGTCGTTCCATATCTTATTTTATTTTATGCTTTATCGGTAAGTATGCAGCACTTTCGGCATCGTTTTCTGATGCAGAATATACAAAGGTATAATAAAAAGCACATCTTCTGATGGCGACATTTCCGCAAAAAAGGCGATTTACGGATGGTGTCAAGCTTGGTAAGCTGTTTATGGTTGTAATCGACTCGTGCCAACTTCAAAAAGTAGAGTGCTTTACTTACTTCCACGTGGCGCAAGATCACGTACTTCTTCCTTTCAAGTGACCCTGAGTTGTTTATTCATGCGTCCAACGACAACTTGACAGGAATGTAACAGTTCTTTTTTTTTTCTTTCACCAAGAAACAATTTACTACAGCTATATTTTTAGGCTTCTTTTACACCGCTTACAGAGGCTTACAATAAAGTTGGTCCCCCAGGTTTGTTGGGTCTCTGCAAGTGGTCAGTCTCAGCCGGGCACCTTTTTCGTAAGTATTGATTCACGTGTAAAAGAGAAAATACTAAATTTTTCTTGTAGATCTATTGAGCAGAGCAGGAGTTTCTTGGAGTTTTCAGCAATGTCTATTCGACAGAGTAGGGACTTCCTGGAACTTGCAGCGATGATCAGACTACGGATGAAAAGCTACAGGTTCCGGCTATGACTCAGTTCTCCCATATCCACTACGAGTGGTAAGACGGTAGGGACCCGCTATCCAGCCCATCAGTCGGGCCCGGGTTTTGCTGCTTCCGGGATGCAGCCGGAACGCCACGGCGTCCGGAAGGTAAGAAAATTAAATGATTGGTTAGTTTTATTGACGTCGTTTGCGGGGTGCACCACTGGGGTACGTGTAGCGAAACCTCACTGCGTGCTGTGTGTTCCCTCCTTTCAATCCAAAGGTACGTTCATCCGCATCCATCCATTGAACGATGGCCTTGATGAATAGCGTGGACTGATTTGTTTCGATTGACGCAGATGCCTCCCAAATTCGATCCCAATGAGGTGAAGATCATCTACCTTCGCGCCACCGGTAATTACAAACATAAAACGTTCATTTGTTCCCAACTAAGAAAAAAAAACGATCGCATGCAGGTGGTGAAGTTGGTGCCTCCAGTGCTCTTGCCCCAAAGATCGGTCCCTTGGGTCTTTCTCCCAAGAAGGTCGGTGAAGACATCGCCAAGGGCACCAAAGACTGGAAGGGTCTCCGTGTGACTGTCCAGTTGACCATCCAGAACCGTCAGGCTCAGGTGTCTGTTGTGCCCTCTGCTTCCTCCTTGGTTATCAAGGCCTTGAAGGAACCCCCAAGAGACCGCAAGAAGGACAAGAACAGTAAGTTTCATGTCGTTGCCGCTGGCATAAAGTGAGTGGATAGCTAATCGCACCATGTGTTATTTCTATAGTCAAGCACAGCGGTAACGTTTCCCTTGATGATATTATCGAGATTGCCCGCACCATGCGCTTCAAGTCCTATGCTCGTGAACTCAAGGGTACTGTCAAGGAGATTCTTGGTACTGCCAACTCCGTCGGCTGCACCGTTGACGGCATGAGCCCCAAGGATCTTTGCGACGCTATCGATGCTGGTGAGGTCGAGATTCCTGTAAGTTAATTTGAATAGCGAGAGATTGTGGATCGTGGCTGAACTGATGCTTTAGGAGAAATAAACTTGCTTGGGAAAAAGTCAAATGAAAAGGAAACCTGTCGATTTAGTTATAGCCAGATAGGCATCTTTGTTTCAATATACAAACCATTAAGAAACATTCACTCACGTTTTCTTCTTTCTTTTTTTTTTTGAGATGATGCTGGTGTGGTTAATGACCTATGTATGAATGAATGGAGTACTTATTTACCTACTGATGAGAGATATCTGTTATGCTGACAGTCTGGTGTGAACAAAAGAAAAAAGAACGCAAGAGAAATCCATCATTTTTTTTTGCTCAACAGTTGAGGGTTTTCAAACATTTATTGGAACAGAAGAAAGAGATATTTTCGTAAAACATCATATTACTGTTACTACTATCTCATTTCTTACTTTCTCTGCTTCTGAGAGAGGAAGTCAGTGAATTCCTGGTAGGGGGCCTTGATGAATTCAGTCTCGGTCCACAAGTCTAATGTATCAAAGTTAGATCAACAACCACAGTAATATAATCACTGTCCAAAATCTTACCAGGAGTCAAGAAACCGTAGGTGTTACCAATGGCAGCGAAGGTAGCCTTAACGAAGTTACCAAGCGTGCGGGTGGAACCGCGCGAAGAGGTGTAACAATCGTGGATACCAGCCAATTGCAAGACCTTCTTGGAGGTGGGAGCAGCGACAAGGCCAGTACCACGGGGAGCAGGCACAAGACGGCAGAGAGTAGAACCACACTTGCCAGTAACCTTGCAGGGCACAGTGTGGGGCTCACCAAGAGCAGAACCCCAGTAACCACGGCGGACAGGGATGATGGAGAGCTTAGCCAAAATGATGGCGCCACGGATAGCGGTAGCAACTTCCTTGGAGCACTTCACGCCCAAACCGACATGACCGTCGTAGTCACCAATGACAACGAAAGCCTTGAAACGGGTACGCTGACCAGCACGGGTCTGCTTCTGGACGGGCATGATCTTCATGACTTCGTCCTTCAACTTGGGCAAGAAATAATCAATGATCTGGTACTCCTTAACGGGCAAAGAGAACAAGTAGATCTCCTCAATGGACTTGATCTTGCCAGCCTTGACAAGACGGCCAAGCTTGGTCATGGGGACCCTGAAAGACGAAAGTGTGTGAGTCATCCAGTTGTATCATTCATGACGCCACCGTTTGCCGCAGTAGCAGTAGAAAACTCTGTTTTTTGTCATTACCATTCATTCTTTTCTTCACGTCCGCGACGGGCACCACGGCCACGGCCACCACGACCACGACCACGTCCAAAACCACCACGTCCTAAATAAGCAATGGGCAAGAGTTAACCATCATGTCCGGACGTAGAGGTCCCCTGGTCTGCTTACCACGAGTACCGGCCGGAGCAGAGTCAGCCATACTGCAAAGAGAGAGAAAGAGAGAGAACGCGTTATATGGTTAGATTAACCATCCTTTGATGCCATCTATCCATCCATCCACCATCCACACTCACTTGTTCAATATATAGGGAAGAGAGAAACCGAGATGGGCTGGCCTACCAACCAAATACCACACGCCGCCGCCATCCGTTCCAGCTGTCAGGACGAAGTTCTTTCTCCTCGGTGATTCATACCCGGACAAAGACGTCGGACCGGCAGGCTCCGGCGGCGATTTTATTTTCTGCGTGGACTTTCTCTGCTCCGACTAAGAATGGGCGCACCTCTCATAACTTTCAAGGAGTCATCCTTTTTACCCTAGTTGCGCATAATCAACGAAAAGAGCCGGGTGTTGAACATATGTATACAAAAAATCGCTCACGAAGGTTCCTGAGAACTCTTTTTGTCTCATCAAAGAGAGATTGTGTTGATACCTGATACGACTGAAGTTGAGAAACCCATGAACGCCTTGGGCAGTCTTACTCTGGTACTTCCGCTGGTATTTGAGGAGAACCACCAATGTTGTCTTCGTTGCTTCTGTCAGAACAGGAGATAGTGTGCTTTTTACCACCACCCTATATGAATTTCACATGCGCGTGCTTTCTTAACCTTAACTTTCTCCATTTGAAGGAGCCGAAGATGAATGAAGTGTTTCGCCTCAATACAAACGAACCCGTCAATAGATCTATGCTTCTTTCTTCTAGTGGGGATCGTTGCTAAGTTTATTTTTTTATTACATCCGAGACATTGTCTCTCCAGCCAAGTCGAAAAAAAGGCTAGATGGGTCCCGTTCGGGAGTTCTGTTTCAACTTCCGTGCGTGCCAGTAAGCAGATAGTTGTTCTGTCACTAGAAGCCACAAACCACGAACAATCTCAAACGCGATTATCCCGATGATTATCCAAAACACGAACCATCCAATGACGTCGCCGTGGATAAGCAGCTGTTTTGGATGACAAAATGTTCCGTGAAAGCTATACATGCCCTTGATATCGGTGAAAAACATGCCGAAATAGGATCCGAGATTTGTTAAGGGCAGAAGCATATTATATGCATTCGGAGGATCCACATAGACCCGTGGACGAGTCCCTGCAGGGTCAAACAGGAAAGAAGTACGCCGTGCTCGAATTTCTTGCATAATGGCTTGGCGAGTCATATTGCTAGCTTGAACGGTCAGCCAGACGTTGGCTCCCACGGAAGGGTGATGGACATCCATTCCCGTCATCTGGATCAGATTGTGCTGCGTTGCGACCTGGTATGTGCTAAAATCAAACACATCTTGATTCACTATTTCAAAGCCATCGACACCCCATTCAATCAGCTGCTCTACCGAAGGATGATTTGGTAACCGTGGTAGCTGGTAATATGCCTCTGTCAAAGAATTAAAGTTAAAGTAATGACGTCTTTGTTTTCATGCGCACCTGTTGTGTTACTCCACGGGATATGGTTCACGATTACCAAACCACCCAGTTCATGGGCACGTCGGATGGCCTCTTTTAATTGATCATCCGTTGGATTGGGCGGACCCACCGGCACATTTTCATTGATATCTATAAAATTCATATGAATTCTACAGCATCTGTTTCTTTCTTCAGTGAAAAAGGTTCAACTTGCTTTTTTTTCTCTTGTACTTACGAGTATTCCATTGCAGGAATCACAACAATCTTATCTTTGTACTCCTGCAAAGCCAATTTCTCGGCTGCTAGTCCGCCCTCCACTGTATTGTGGTCACTACATGTAACATAAGGAAAATGAAAAAAGTTGCAGGTTCAGTCACTTGCCTGACCACAACAGCATTGTATCCATTGGCTGTGGAAATGCCACGCTAGGAGTCAGTACGATAGGACGAGGGAGTTTCAGGATGGTTTACCAATATGCCAGTCCAATAGCTGGCGTACATTCATTTTTCCGTCACTGTAGGTCGAATGTGAGTGACCATCCAGCAAGACGTTATAATGGAATGATGCATTAAATGGTGTCAGATAGCTCCCGGGGTTGATCTTCCAATCAAATCCTAGCTTCGAAAAGTCTTCGTCGCGAGGCAAGCGTTCTGTGTACTGTAGTCCAATGCCGAGCGCAATGAGAACAGCAAGCATGACGATGAAGGTGATTACACGGGTGAGTAATCCCAATGCATACGCTGTCATGGCCGGACGGGAACGCAATGGAGTCTGGCTCAAGCACCATTGCCACCACGTTGTAGCTGTGGTAGGTACCACCAAGTCGTTGTCGACTTCACTACTTCCCGAAGAATTGGAGACGAGTTTACCCCTATCAGTACTATGAGTCCCAGACCGGCTCATCAAAGAAAGGAAAGGAAAGAAAGAAATGATGTATAGAGTGAGTTTTTGCGGACCCTGTGAGGGTTATTTTCGTCCTCTGCCAAATGCACAACCGGAGCGATTTTTTTTCTAAAAATTCCGCGAGATATGACTTGATTGCGCAAGTCTCGCTTAAAAGGTCAAAAAGACAACGGTGTTGATTATCTTCAGGCCCCATAGCTCTAGGCAACTGAACCACTCTCAAATTTAGAATAGTATGCTTGTCTTGGTTTCTGATCCATTTCGAGCATCATGTTCTTTGCTGAGGATGTGTTTTACGCTCCGATTTTTCGTCCAAAAAGAAAGATTCAGTACACCGATTTAGCATACTAATAAAGGATATCATATTTTACTTGCACGGATTTGGTTCTCCCATGAACATAACATATTTGAAGCAGAGCCAGGTCATCCCAAAGTGACGCAAAATTCCCCTAGCGCAGTTTGTTGCTATGGGTCTTTTTTGCATGTGGATCTGTGCCCGGGCTTTGCTTTGTACGATTCCCTGTCCCCGTCGGGAGAAACTATCAATGTATTAGACTGGCACCATCGTCTTGAAAGGCAAGACTAGAACCTCCTATCGGTTGACATCTAAAACCAGAACCTAACTGTCTTGCTCCAGAATACCATCAATGGTGGTTAATCGTGTTGAAGATGCTTCTCAAACTATCAAGGCTATCGTTTCCACTAGCGAAGCAGCATCTCCATAAAATTACCGTTTATATATCAGTATTCGGTTGGAAAAGCAGTTTGACACAATTTTGGAGAAACACTCGTCCAACGCACCGGAGACGGCGGTTATCGCCACTGGCTGGCAAGTTGCGGGGCAATTGGCTGCTTAATTGTGAGTTACAATCCAAATCTCTAAGGTTAACTCTCATTGGATTGCCATTCTTAGCATGAATGTCGTTGCATAGTAGAGCAGTTATCCCAGTGGGATGAAGTCCTGGAGGGAGAGGTTAATTACTGTCATTGGAGAGAAGCTGTAAGGCGCGATTGCCACTATATCGTATTACCCTCATAGGGGTCCAACGCAGTGATATATCTTTGAAGCCAAGTACATGCGCTTATATGCTGGTTGATGGAATCATGAGAAGTACTCGCCTGGACAGCCACGTTGCGTCTCTTTGTGACGAACAACAATAGGGTACGTGATTATATCTCTTATTATTGCTATCATGTAATATGTGGCATTCATCGAAACCGTCTTGGTATTGGCCTACCAAATAATGGCCAATTGCCAAGGCGGTATGAAGCCGAATGTGAATGGTTTTTAATGACCCTACGAAAGATGCAGAAATTCCTCATCCAACCATTTTTTCACAAATTTCCTCTTGTCCTGATCTTTCATGAATCCTGCGTCAGTCGCTTTGAGCTGAACATTGCATATATTTATTTGCGCGTGTTGCTTTATCTCGATGCAAGTGCTGCCGTAGTGGTACCTTTACATTCATCCATCCTCGCCAGTAGTGCAATATCTCTAAACAGCACGCTTGATGTATTGCTGACTATACGTTTCAGCAAGGCATGCAAGATAATGCTCCTTTGTACTTTATAGCAGTCCCAGAAACTGAGCATCTTCTGCATACCTGGAGACGTGACTGTGCTCGCTCTCGCTAAAAATTGGGGGAAGCACCCTCACCTAGTACAAGAAGACGAACCTCGAACTGTATCTTCTTTGCCGCGTTTTTGTAGCGGCTTTCAAGCTAACTTCCTTTTGAATCGTAAATTTCGCCCGAACCAGCGCGATGACAGAAGTAGACAGTTCTCCGCTGAGTTTCTGGAGCGCTTATGCACACGTTGTGTAGTTAGTGGCCTTCATATCAGAAACCATTTCCTTCGGAGCCATACCAAATTCCCCAGCTCGCAAATCAATAAGGTGTTTAGGGTAGTTCGATGTGTGCGTGGTTGTACAAGATATCGCTCCAAAAGCTGCGGTCAGATCAGGCATGGTTCCTAAGGGATATGTACAAACTTTTTGTAGCTATCTGTTGAAACAGTTAACTCAATTAACTTGATTTTTTATTTTAAGGAATCAAGGTATCGAGTTCAGGATAGACATGATCCCAGGGTAAGAGCAAATGAGAACATCATTCAAGTGCGTGGAAAACCGCGGTACCCCCCTCCATCGCGCTACCTCTACAGTGGTCACAGATAGTCACATCTTGAAAAATTGATTCAGCGTTTTCGGACTGATTTGGGGAACCATCGATCAACCCAAACGGCACTCTCGCAACTTTGCGTCATAGAATTCAAAGGGCGATGGTCCTCATTCATTGGTGACAGGAAATCCGATAGTGGAGAAAGAAAAGCTAGTGCCGTTTTGAAGTCTTTTCCTTTTGGCTTTTCCCGCTTGTCGTTACTGAAATGTCATTCGCCATTACCTCTCAAGCTGCACTTCGTCAGTCTGCATTTGCTTTGGGACGTGCTGCTCGTCCCGCTGCTGTGCGTTACTTTTCTGACTCGCGTATCAAGGTCGAAAACCCCGTGGTGGACTTGGACGGAGACGAAATGACCCGAATTATCTGGCAGGATATTAAAGAAAAGTTGATTCATCCTTACCTAAAGTTGGATATTAAATATTATGACCTCGGCATGGAACATCGTGATGCTGTAAGTCCATTGGTTTCTACAAAGAAAGGAAGACATCATGTTGACGATGTCTTTAGACGGATGATCAAGTGACTATTGACGCCGCTGAAGCGATTAAGAAATATAACGTTGGCATTAAGTGCGCGACTATTACGCCCGATGAAGCGCGTGTCGAAGGTGTGTGAGAAAGTGTAATTAAGGGAGGAAAGGAGGACTGAACGCATTATGTTAGAGTTTAAGTTGAAGAAGATGTGGAAATCGCCCAATGGGACCATCCGAAACATTTTGAATGGCACTGTCTTCCGTGAGCCGATCATCATGGATAACATTCCCCGCATTGTCCCAGGATGGAAAGAGCCTATTGTTATTGGTCGTCACGCGTTTGGAGACCAAGTAAGTTTGCTGTTGTTATTGTTGTTCGCAGTTATTGAATTAAGGTTGTCTTTGCATAGTACCGTTCCACCGATTTTGTTACTGATAAAGCTGGAAAGTTCGAAATGACTTTTACCCCTGCTGACGGTTCGGCTCCCCAAAAATGGACCGTATTTGATTACCCCGAAACTGGCGGCGTGGGTATGGCTATGTACAACACCGAGGACTCGATCCGTGGTTTCGCCCACAGCTGTTTCCAGATGGCATTGACGAAACATATGCCATTGTATATGAGCACCAAAAACACCATTTTGAAGAAGTACGATGGACGCTTCAAGGATGTGTTCCAGGAAATTTACGAGAAGGAATACCGTGGCGAATTTGAGAAGCAAGGTCTGTGGTATGAACATCGTTTGATTGACGATATGGTTGCCCAAGCCCTCAAGTCCAAGGGTGGCTTTGTTTGGGCATGCAAGAACTACGACGGTGATGTCCAGTCTGATATCTTGGCTCAGGGCTATGGATCGCTTGGTTTGATGACCTCGGTCTTGATTACTCCCGACGGAAAGACTTTGGAAGCAGAAGCTGCGCACGGCACTGTCACCCGACATTACCGTGAACATCAGAAAGGAAACCCTACCTCAACCAACCCCATTGCGTCTATCTTTGCCTGGTCGCGTGGTTTGGCACATCGTGCTCGTCTGGATAACAACGAACAGTTGGCCAAGTTCACCTCCGATATTGAACAAGCATGCATAGACACCGTCCAGAAGCAGAATATCATGACGAAGGATCTGGCCTTAGCCATCCACGGCAAAGAGTAAGTTGTCTACGTCCTACTTCGCCTCATATTTAATTCTTTCTTAGTCTCCGACCTGAGCATTACGTTGTCACTGCTGACTTTATGGAACATGTCAAAGACAATCTAGAAAAGATCAGAAATAACTAGATACATAGAATAAGTAACGTGCATATATACGTAAGCATTTTTAAGCTATAGTGCTTGGCGTTTTACCTATTTGGACAACCGAAAGACTTGCCATGCATCGTAAACTACCTTATCCATTATTGCGTTTTAAACTTGCTTGTATATGTATCCAGTTTCATCTACGATAGGATCTGAGATCGCCTTCAGTGCAGATGCTTGGTTACTCATGTCGTGAGTGACCAGAGGTTCTCTATTCTCCTATTATGCCGCAGATGTCCGACGCTTGTTACAGCTATCTAGACTGTTTTCATTTTAGTATCGTTGGCACTGAGACACAATTTTGTTTCAGACCTCAAATAGATCGCAATTGACTTGCTTTCAACCTCTTCTCGCACTATGCATGTGCCTTGTCTGTATGAAACGAAAATAGAGAAAAGAAGAAAAGCGTCGAGCAGACGAGGGGAGAATTCAATGGACAGATACATTGTGAAGCGTGTTAAGTAATCCTGTTTCTAAATTTTGCACTGTCATCACATGGATGAAAGCATGCAAAGGCCTTTCAGAAAACATGTCCGATCAAGAAAAGATAGGAGCAACGATAGACCAATACGCAGGGCTCACGCCACCTTCGAACATTCCGAAGAATCTGGCCGTCTTCGCTGATAGCATCAACTCCTAAAGAATGTATAGACAGTTAACGCATTGGATGAAAGAGTATCGACAGCTGGTCAAAGCATTGATTAAAGGTACAGCGGAATACGTCTCTTAGGATCGCTTTATCAGTTAGCTGTGTGTGCTATTAGACCGCTCCTTGTTTATACAAAGCTGGCATAGGCTTACAGGAGGGAGAGGATGCTTCCTCCTTAGCAAGGCATGTCCGCATTCCTTCAAATCTGCAGTAGAATGATGATCCTAAGCATGTAATACACGTCTCTCCATGCTAGCGGCTCGTTTAACGATAGCCAACGTAATGCTCTGTAGATGTGTGCGGAAGAATTTATCATTACTGCCAGCGACGCGCTGCAGAGATTAAAATGTCTCTTATCGCTAGTGCTATCTATAGTTGTCCTAAGAAACGTTCTCTGCGCAATCCCGAGTAAACTGTCGCCCCGCCTGTACCCGCCTTTGATGGCCATGATTCCCTGCAGCGGAACACGAATTACATGCAATGACAAAACATGAGCAGCATGTCGATATCCAATCGAAGTTATCATTCAATAGCTGATATGCATTACGCGATGAACTCACGCTGGGATTGGTGGCTATATCAAACAAGCCACTAGCGTTTGACACCGACTTGAAAGGTCCCAGGCTCGGCTCCATGATTGCTGCGGATGAACCGGGTGCAAAGTTGTCAGCGTTAAGATGGCCTCTCGAAAAGGGACACATGCTTCACGGTTTCAGGTACGCTAAGACAGCGTCATTTGCCCTGTAGAACGACTGGATGCTACTGTAGCTCGTCAAACGACCTATTCGGGCTAAATTGCGTACTTCAATGCAATAATAATGGCGTCGTCTACTCGTTTATTGAAAGTGCTACTTTTGGCTAGCCTGTTTCGATCAGGATAACGTGCAATCGATTGTGTTTCACATTGCATTGATGTTGTAGCTGCGCAGCTTTGTTACTGTCGCGCTGCAGATAACAATAGTGTGATGTGTTTTGATGTGTGAGTGTAAGCACAGATTAATAATGACAAAAAACATGGATTTCAGACCAAGTAGAAGGTGGGTAAACAGTATGCAGGCCACGCGTCTGTCCATCACAACGCCTTGCTACAGGTGGGCGGCAACGAGAAGATGTTACCAAGACAAATTCAGAATGGCTAAACAAAAAAGCAATAAGAACAAAAGGTTACGGCAACACCCACCGTATGTTATGCGGATACAAACTACTAACAGAACGGCAGTGGGTTGCCGACACTCTATCTATGTATCTCTATGCAGCTTGACAGCGGGTTCGTATATGGGAAGAGAACTCAGCTGCAAAAGACAGGCTCCAGTTCGGCCGAAACCATTGAGAAAAAGACAGTCATCGACTCTCAATGGATTCAGCACGGCGTGAATTCGCAGTTAGACGCATGCTGTGATCGGTGAGAGGGAAAGGAGGCAGTTTATCGAAGGAAACGGTAGTTCATTTTATGCAGTCAGACATAAGAGGAAAACCACCTGCTACAAGCCTGGTATCTGCTAACACCCGCTGATTTGTTCTGGCTAGCCATGAACAGGGTGTGCAATGGATGATGCCGGAATTCATCAAGATGGGAATCAATAAGCAGAAGCATGAGTCTATCACTTCATCGGGATCAGTGGCTGAAAAAAAGAGTCGGAGAATCCAACATGTTCACTTAGTTGCAGAGCTGATCTATTGGATAGTGTCACGGAAACCAAGACAACCTTAATGGAGTTTTTTCTTCTTTATGCAAAACGTAGGATAACTTTTTTTTTATTTACAAAGGGGTCTTTCTTTTTTGTTTTGTTTTGATGGATGCGGGGGAATATGGTACACGAAAAATATTTTGTCTTTTTCAATCCAAATAGGGTAATTGGCGTTTGACTTTGTGCTTGTTTGTTCGTTGCAGATACATAGAATGATTGATAATCCATGAAAATGGTAAAAGACTTTGATACATGACCCAAGCAGCGGTGAAGGAAGCCATGGATTTCATCATGGAGATGAAAAGGATGATAATTCCTAGCGGAGTTTCTGGTCGACTGGGACGCTGGAGTAATTCTTTTCGTTTTTTAGGTGGTTCCAAGTAGTGTGCAAGATAACCACAAGCGGTTTTCTTCACATAACTTCCAACTTCCATTAATAGTTCCCAGATAGCATCGTCATCTTCGTCTTCTTCGTCATCGTTTATATCGTCATCAAGAGATAAATCCCAGTAACCGGTCTCATCTTCGCTTTCGTCATCTATCTGGAATGGTTGATGGACTGGAGATTCCGGAAGATATTCGAATTGCACAATTTCAGGACTAAAACGAACGCTGGTATTGGGGGGTGAATGTGTACTGGGTTCCGATGTACATTTAGACCACGGACGGTAATTTTCTTGTTCAAAGATAATATCGGCTGGAACCGGCGGTAAAAATTCGTGCAGATCTATCCCTTTTTTAAGGACAGGTTTGAGGCCTTTTTGTTGTAATGGCTGTGGACTGATGGTAACGGGAACGTCTTTTGTATATAATGGACCATAAAGCCCTACATCATATAAGTAAGAAAAAGGAAAAGAAAAGAAAAAGGGTCATTATACCTACATGTGATATCTGATTCTTTTTGCCTGTAAAGAAAAACAATCATTTTAAATGTCAGCATATGGGAAATGAGAAGTTATTGTTTCTTTTTCCTTACCAGTTGACAGTGGATGGATTAACCATTGGATTTCGTTGTCCTAATTCTGAAGTACAGGATCTTGCCATTTGTCTCCATAACGCGTTTTGAAATCGTAATAGACGATGATGTTCCAATTTGATATTATTTAATTCTTTTCGATTGGTTGTTGTTGATAGCTTGACATGTATTTTCGTGATTTGTTGTCGAATTTCTCGATGGGATTGGATAAGATCAGCATTATTCCAATCATGAGTAAGATAGTCTACGCAGACACAGGCTTTCATATTAAAAGAAAGTGGGGGGGAAGATAACAAGAAGAGAAGAAAATAGAAAAAGTGAAGTGGGGCGAGTTATTTATTATCAATAATTTCTCATTCACACGCATGCAGGGAAAACCAAAAAGATAACGGATGGCGTAAGTGGCTAGACTTTGTTTGTGTATGGAGAACACAAGCTCTTTTACCAAATGGGATTTTTCGGATCTACCTTTCCCACACGTTAAAAAGACTGTTCATGCACAGACCGTGTTACACTTATAAAATTGACATCTGAATGACCAATTTTCAAGCGCGCTATCCGTGTCGGAAACATGCCGACTCAGCCCATTTTCTTTTTCTTTTCTATCAAAAGCTTCTTCCGTGGCGTGACTTGTGAACAAAATTACGTTTTTTTCTTTTTCATAGAAACGTATCCATGCACATGTAAGTTGGATCAAACGCCGCTCGGTGGTCAAACACTAAACAAACTGTAGCCAAGAAAACCCAGCACGTGTTGGGATACACATACAACAAAAAAGAAGAAAATCATAACTGTTAAACGTGCGACAGAAAGAAATTCCCGCAATCGATAAGCGAAAAACTCATTCCCACCCAAAACTGTGTTGATCCATGAAACCGTTCTCCTGAACATGCAACATGATAACGACCAAATTAGAAGGGGGCTTTACTGATACAGCAAAGATAAGGTCCCCAGAAAGAAGAACAACCTGGGACGCATTTGTTATTATTATTATGATGAATGCGAGTATTGCGATATATTTAGTCTCTATAAGCACCACTCTCGCCAACTTTGTTCCCTAGTATCGGATCAATAGCTATCTACATTTTCTATCAATGCACCCTGGTCTAAAAAGTTCCCTTCTCTCTATCCAACTAGTACAGTAAGGCCAAAAAAAAACAGGAAAGAAAAAAAAAGAAGTGCCCGTTGTACAAGGGTTCCTACTCGTTTCGGGTACTCTATCGGAAGACGGCTTTTCTTTTCTTGACTCAAATGGAATAGAACGCTCTATTGATAAATGCACTACAAATTTATGGTGTGATCTCAACTTGTTCATTTATTATCTTCTCCTCCGCTTTATTTAAGATGCGGAGAAAGGATTGCCACGTTGGAATTTTTATCTGCTGATGAATCTTTTTTTTCCTTTTGTTTATTGACTACTCCACAAGAGGGCTGGATTGGGAACAAACTTTCTTTTTTTCTTTATTATTTATTTACGTTATGGTAGTAATTTTCCCATCCTCAAAGGGTATTCGTGAGATCGTGCCACAGAGCTGAGTATTTCATTCTATCTTTATCCCGCTGTCATTGATCAACAGTGTACAAAGAAAAATGGATGATTATTTAGTGATGTTCCTAATTCTACTGACAGGATGTATCAATTCATGCCGGCTTAGAGAATCAATCTTGTGTCTGATTTTCGGAATTGCCTGATCTGACAGCCCGCGCAGGAAAGGGTGGAAAAAGAAAGGTTGTTACCTAGTCGTCAGGTTATCATCTGATGGCCAATGCATTTTAATAGACACTCCCCCTTCTTCGACAATCAGTACGTGTTTTCTGAAAGCATACCAGTTCTTTTCTTGAAATTGTGATTCCTTGTTGATATCAAAACACAGGTGCGTACCATCTCGATCGTTTCACTAATCAATGACATGTGTGACAACTTTCTGTTGCGATGCGATTAAACTTTGGCGGTGAAGAGGTAATTAATGCAATCTCGATACTATCGTTATTTTCGGCACACCTCCCGCAGAAGTCGTACCGTAATAATGGTAGCCAATAAGCAATCAGCTTTCTTGGATGTCTGTACGGCGTAGGTCCTCCCTTTGTTTGTTGTGTCTTTTACGTACGGATGCCAGGTTTTTTTTTCTTTTTTGAAAGTCCAAGAAAGTCGGATGTCTAACATACATGCAGTCATGTTTTTCATGACCACATCCGGATGTAACCACATTCGGAAATAAACGTACTCGATTCGACGTAGTAATTGTTTTCATTGGCATGGAAAAACACCCTATTTTATTTTATCGTGCTCCCACTAGATACCTATACCCTGGTGCGACTCTGCTTTGCAAAAGGACAATCTTCCCACCAACTTGGATGTCACAAGGTACTCTTTGTGACCATGGGTATGTGTATATTCTGGGTACTTGCTCCCTTTATCTCTCTTTCTCTGAAACAATACTGTTACCCAAAATAGATTGCTGCTAAAACGATACTCATGCGTGAACTGACGTGAGACGAGCAACTTTTTTTAAAGCAAAGTGAGGCCGGAGAATAGATTGAGCAAGTATGAATTCAGATTGCGACCAGCCAACCCAATCAGTCTGGCAGCCATCTCAACGAGTCGTAGGATATTCACATAATCCATACAAGCAAGACATCCAGCCAAGCGAAAAGTACGTCCCATGGGTAAATTAGATGTCTTGCATAGCATGAAATTCACTTCTCAACTTATCCGCCGCAACCGTACCGTCATACAGGAGGGGACATCTTAGAGGTATCAAATTCAGGAATGAATTGACTGAGTTTGTGTTAGCTCTCGAACAACGGTAGCTGCGGATCCGCTTTAGTCATGCTGATTCCTGCAAGACCGATTGCTGCAACAGCCGTGGTGCGTCGGACCTACGTATCACCCCTAGGCCATACTGCTATGCATTAAGAATTGTGGCACACAGGAAGCACCATTGACAGCAACGATTCTTACTTTCTCTATTTCCTGCTGGCTGGGGCATATTCCCATAGTGAAAATGCAACCATGGTTGTCTGTATCGCCTTTTCGTCCGACAGTCGCCTTGTCCCAATACCAACTCATTATATGTCAACATATAGTCCTGCCGCTTTTTTTTCTTCCCTACTAGATGATTCGCTCCAAGGATTGTAAAAAAAGTTTCTTGAGTTCAGCATTCGACGGAAACTGCACAATTACGGCAATTGTTAGGAAGAAAAAGAGGCATTAGTCTCAGAAGAGATAGCATCGTTATTTATCGCGATATCTAACGATAAGCATGTTTTATTGCTTTCCTGTCTTCTTCAGTCCAAGAAATCATTACTGCCAGCTGCCTTCATTCCTCAGCGTCTACGATCATTCTTGAATAAGTCTGAGAAACTTTTAACTGTCCTTCAATTCAATAGTAGTCAGGCCTATTTCCCTGTTCTTTAAACTTCAGCTCACTTCGCTTGCATGTAGGATCAATGACATTCGAATCAAGCGAGAGACTAGAAAACTTCTGCTTCGTAGCCTAGAATTTCGGATGTGATGTAATATTTCGGCCATGACCATCGTCAATTTCCAATAGAGGTCTAGCTTCATTACTATGCCCACTTCCAGGTAGCAGATAGATGCTATCTTATCTAGGTGAGTGACACGTTTGTGGGGTTGGAGTCTCGGATAAATCGAGATTTGAAACATGTCATGTTCTGCTGTGTGCATGACGGCATTGTCTAAAAGCGCAGAGATGCTCAGTATATGGTAGAATATCTCCCTTCAAAGATTGGCACAGAAGGATGTGAAATTTATGAATTAATCTAGTGCTGTGCACCCCGTCGTCGGTTTCACTGCCCTTGTTCCAGCAGCCAGCAGAATATCTTCTCATTCAATTCAGCAAGAATTTTCTATTGGGACGCTGTTGAAATCTTGTGGCCTCGATGTCATTTGTTTGACATCCTCATTCCTTCCCTATTTACCTGCGTTCCTGTGATCTTCCATGCGGATATGATCCTTATTTTCCTGCTGCTGCTAGCGCCATCATTGTCTGAATTATGCAACAGTACTTCCGAAGTGTCGTGCCTCGGCAAGCAAGGTCATGACCTCCTCCTTCTAGTTTCATCGCCACTAGCAGAGAGTTATGCATTTTAAGGATGCAGAAAGGATTTGTGCTTAGGCCATAGATTCACACAGATTTTCGGAGCTGTGTTGTTTCGCGTTTATTCGTATTCTGTCTGCAAACACATCGTTCAATATGCACTTTTCACTCCATTTTATGTTGCCTATTGGGTGCAAAGTGTCTTGTTACCTCTCGAAAGCAGCCTGTGCTTGAGTCTCCGACTCTTACATGGATGTTTCAACTTCAGCTTTTTTACTGAAGTCTGATGATCTCGTATCCCATGGCCGAGAAACATGGAGGCGGTATCTCTTCCTCGACGGAACTTGTTTGCTTCCTTGGATGTAGAACCCGAAGTATTTTATAAATATTTGATTGATCCTTTAGGATAACGTACAACGTATACATCACCCTATTTTCTTTTTGGGCTTCTCTAACAATCGCATCCACAGGCTTCCTTTTCCTTTGTTGTGATGTATGGAGTGTCGGTAGTGTTCACAACATATATTTTCGAAGTTTTTAACAATATCTAAAGCAAATCCTTTGGAGCTATCCGTGGATATCTTGTAGTATTCGTCACTATGAGCTTCTCTAGGTAACGCCTTCAGGGAGAAATGGTTAAACTTGTGCCGTCCTTGGTCTGTGTGAGTATGCTGTGCTTCACCACATGGTCAATATACTCTGACCAATCAGATCACTTCCGTATTTCGTGATTTATCGTGAAAGACGCGCCCCGTCAATAGCGCCATATATCTCTACAAGCATAGGTGCGCAAAAAAGTAACAAGTATAATTGTTTGTACATTGTGGTCGGTACATTAGTAAGCATCGTCTCTCCACGGTCAAAGTAAGCTCTAACGGGGACTTACTGGCCTAAGCGATTGTTCCAATGCTGTCAAATGTTTAGTCCTTTCCTTAAACATGCTCCTTGAGCGGTTTACTCCGTTGCTTTCGCTAGTCATATTTCAGCAATTGTTTTATGGATTTGGAATCCGCAATCTCATTGAAAGAGACTTACCAACGAAACAAGAGCGTCTTTGTCATATCATACGGTAGCGATCGTTTCAATCTAAGTCTAGAATTTTCCTCCAAGAGCACATATAATTTGGTCAGCAATATTCTTCTCTGGCAGTCCTCCTTCATGGTAGCTATTTATGCCTGCAGCATGTCTTTATATGACAATGCGATCAGTTTCGTTCGAAAAAAAAATTGAACGGATAACTTCCGGAACAAAGGCTTACGAGAAGAATGCTTTCAATTTGCCATACCAATTGCAATCTGGTGGCGCCATTCTGATATAGCTAAGGATCAGAGAAACAATGTTTTTCGTATAAATTATGTCAGATCAAATCAGACCAGTCTTCGCTTTTTTCCCACCTCTTCAAATGTTTCTTATCGACAGTGTATTCGTTGATGAGAAGAAAACCATCTAAAATGCCATCACAATATAATTGGGTACCAAGATCATCTCCCAAAGGTATCTTCCATATTGCGCGACGTAAGTTTATCAACATACTATTATGTATCTAAAATGTCTGTCTCCGCAGCCCAAGTTACGAACAAAGATGATCCCTACAGCGAGAGGAATCATACAAAGATATCCAGCTCAGGTATGTGCGGTCCAGCCTTAGTTATGTATAACGTCGATTTTTCCTTTGGCAGTCGACAACAAACCCATTTGCGTTCTGTATGCACGGAAGCACATGTTACAGGGTTGGTGGGCCTTTTATCATCAATGAGATTGATCCACTGGATTTCACCCAGATACATGTCAATGACTCTGCAAATGAGCTATCTCCATCATACTCCGCATCTGACGTTGTAAATGTGGGCTACTTTACAGCAGTTGATGCATCAAGCGATCCCATTCATATGCGAGTGTGGAGGTGTACAAGATATCCGATTGCTTATCAAGGCAGAAGATGCGCCTGATGCGCGACGATACGACGCGCCCACTGCATCAGAAATTGGCGCGCGAATTTCTGAGAATGTCATCGCTAATAGTCGTGATATTATTATCAGAACACGTACAAACGAACTCCAAAAAATTAGTGGGGTGCATCAGTACTATGATGCCCTGCATCGTGTATAGCTTTTTCCAGAAGATAATAATAAACCTTCTGAGTTATACAAACGAATTGTGCAATGTCGCAGGTGGTATTGGATTGGACAATAAATGCAATGTCAGATGGATGAAAAAATCGCAGCAATGGAATGGCATAGCTACCACTTGAAGATCCACAACGATAGTCATGACCCGCTCCATTTTGGCCCATTGTTACAATAATATGTTGTTGATATGTACGCCTAGATGGGACACTGCAGGTTAAATTACCTGCGCTAGAACCAAAGCAAGATACACAATGGTTTCTATCGAGGCTTGATGGATGCAGTTGGGTCGGGTGATAACTACATGAATGCCGCCGCGTCAACGCAAGTAACGATTAAAAGCAGTAAACAGAGTACTCTTTCATCTTTGTTGCAGTGTTGCCTCCTTACACTCTTCAAATCATGTTATGACCTCCGTTTTCTACAACAGCCCTGAGACCACAGCCTTGAATATTGACGAATTGGTTCATACGGCGAAAGCAACAGGCAAGAGTGGCATTATTCCAACGTACAGCCAAGCTGTTATGGCGCGTTTCTTGTCTACCTATCGACAACTAACAACCATCCAATATCCAGAATCATCATCTCAGCCTCTAGAAGCGTGAAAAACAGTCAACAATCATAACACGGTGGAAAAGGTACTGGAAGCGCAAAGCTCCAACGTGCATATTTTGATAAAAATTGGGGACACGGTTTCCGATTTTCTATATTTGGCAATGAGACACAGTGAGACTGAGATGACCAGAATGGGCCTCCGACCGCACTTTTTTAATCGCCGATCTGGCATTCCTTGATCAAAGTTTATTTGTACAATGCAATCTTGATATGTTCCTTTTGCACTATAACTTCTCACAATAAAAACAGTTCCGTATTTTATAGGGTGCCTTAACTCTTATAGTGTCTTGTTCCTTATACTTCTTCTGTTGTTATAGGGAGTGTGGGTTTGCAAAGCGAAGTAAGCATTGCTGCATGCTTTATTTTTGTTGATGATTTGTATCAAGTTAACCAATGAAATCACTGCAAAGTTGCGTGCCATTGGTCTCCGATTTTGCCTTTTTTAAATACGAGGTTCCTACTGACAACCCCGTTTTCCTCATCTTTTTCTTTCTCTATCGCTACTTTTTTCTTTCTAGACAAACCGATTATCATGGTACAAAGTAGTAGCTACGGAGCGCTACGACAGGATGAAGAAAATCCCCGAATTGCGGTGGATACCGATTTGCTACAATCTACTAGCCCTGGTTATGGTACCCGTAGTGTCCTAGAGGTTTCAATGAATATTGTAAATGCAACAGTTGGCTCCGGCGTTATTGGTCTTCCCTTTGCTCTGCTCTTGGCTGGATTTACAAACGGCGTTTTGCTATCTATTTTTGTTGGTTTCTTAACTTATGGTGCATTGATCTTGATGATTCTCTCTGGTCAACGTATCGGGGTCTACAACTTTGCGGAGCTGGCTGAGTATTCCATGGGCAAGCTGGGCTACCACGTTTTGAATGTCATGTTGTTTATCCAAAGTGCTGGAAGCTGTGTCAGCTATTTTATCCGTAAGTCAACGTGCACATTGTTATCTTCAATTTATCATATGACTGATATCGTTCCGTTATCTTTCTAGTTGTTGCAGATACAATTCCAATCTTACTGGGTCTCTATTTTCCCCAATATCGTCTGTTGGCTGACAGACAATTAGTCACGATCCTGGTATCCGTTTTCGTGGTACGTTTGTATCTTTTTTTCTAAAAAAAAATTTGCCAGTTTACTGATCCACTCTTCCCCCCTCCAAACAATAGATCTTTCCGCTCAATCTTTTCCGTTCTATTGGTGCTCTTGCCCGCTGGTCTACAATCTCGGTATTATTATTGCCTGTAATGATAATCAGCGTCCTGATTCGTGCGCCTGCGTACGCCCCTCAACACGAAGCTCCTTTGTTCTCCTCTGGAAGAGATCCCCTGGGCGCCATGGGCATCATGAGTTTCGCCTTTGTTTGTACTCAAGTCGCCTTTAGCAATTTCCTATCTCAGAAAAACCAGTCATCCGCTGGCTGGAGTTACACTTCGATCCTATCAACAATCATGAGCTGGGTTATTTCCGTCGCCTTTGCTGCCATCGGCTATCTCAGTTTTGGTACAGATGTCAACTCTAATATTTTCAGCAATTTCCCTGCAGACGATCATGTCGTCAACGTCGGCCGTCTTGCGCTAGGTCTATCCATGGTTCTTACTGTCCCAATGGCATTCTATCCTGCACGCGATGCTCTTCAAAAAATGCTCGGATTTGAGACGGCTCATCGCCAACCCTCCCTCCTGCAGCATCATATTGTCACTGTTATCCTATTTGCAGTTTTTTTGGCGCTTGGTGTCAACATCCGCTCCCTCGGAAAGGTCTACTCCCTAGTGGGAGGAATTGCTTCATCTTTCCTAGCTTATATTATTCCCGGATTGGGCTATCTTTCCGTGTTCCGCCCCTCCTGGTGGTTCAAACGGTCTCATTCTGAAAATCGCGACGACGAGGCTTTGCTGGGTAAATCCCATCCAGCCTCATCATGGTGGAAGGATGTTTATAGCGTGGTCTTGGTCGCTTTTGGTTCGGTCATCATGAGCTTCACCATTGCATCGGCCTTCCAGTAAACGTAAACTTAAATTACTCCCATTCCTCGTTGTACATAAATTATACCCGCTAATGCTTGCACACAAATAAAGATATCACATTCACGTCATCGGCTTTATATTTCTCCCGAAAGAACAAGGGGCTTTGTGTCATGGTAGCAGCTTGCAGAATTGAGAAATTGTCACGATGAGTGATGCGGGACTGCGATAAAGTTTGAACTAACGGGATAATCCATGGAATGACTTGTTCACGAGAATAAACTTGCGCATAAAACGCGCACGGATGGCGTCCAACATTTTCGCCGCATGAACACCTTCAGCAACATGGCGTTTTACTCTTCCGCCTAGTCGTCCCGAGTCACGCCCTTCTCACAGCCCGCGGCTTCAGATAAAAGTCAGAACGTTGCAGATCAATTTACATCTGCAAGGCGCTCTATTTGTTTTCTGCTAATGTCTTTTCAGGACTTCTTCACTCAGCCCGATGCAATTCGTGTACTTTCGAGAGAAAAAAGAATTTTCTACCAATTGGATGCTTATTTATTTATGCGTTTCACTAGGTCTCATGTTGTAGTTCGCAAATATGTTTGCACTACTCGGAATACTTCTTTGGATCGAATGACAAGCAAAATGCGTGCTGAGGTGCCGCAGACACCAACCGCCAGTATGCCTTTTTTTTTTTCGTTTATTTTGGTTTTCATTCACGAGCAACTTACATAGCCCTTATTCGATATGTCCACGAAAGTCGCACCGAATTCTTTCAGGCAGAAACAATGCTGACGGTAAACATAAATTTAAGTTTGGCATACACTGTAAACGTCCAAACCATTCCAAATTTCGTATTCGTAATGTGATCCGTGTCGGTCGACGGAGCTTTTCAGGCCGTCTCTATCTGCCCTACATGGGTTCAGCAATGTAGAACATGATTATTATTATTAGTATTTTTGGCTACTCCATTGCATTCTGCAAATCCTGCATCCTTTGATGCCATGGTACCGGACACCGTACACAGTAGCAATGTTACAGATCAAGTGACATACACCATCTACTTCCTATTTGCGTGCAAAGTCGGCAACTCACCTGTTTTGAAGAGTTCCCCACGATACTTTCACTACTTTAAGCATTTTGTAACTTGTTTACGGCTACTTTTCAACGTCCTTTGTAGTGGTCGTGGATATCCATGAACGTACGTTACAAACAGGTGAACGATAGCATGTTCATTGATGTGCATCAGCGTCTACTATAGAGACGAAATACTTGCCGCCATGGATACCTACAAATGATGAACCCGTAGTAAAACAGTCTAATCTAGGTATACGGGCTACAACCGCCGTAAATATCTAAATCCCTTGAGGAAAGGATTCATGCTCGTCCTAGTAGTATGCTGTTTCGCTTGCGGCTGCAGTAGTCTTTTCTCAGGCCAATTCGACATGACAACACCTAGGTCTTTTCTCCCATTGTACCATCTCCGCCATAATATCTCGCAGTGTTGGAGAGCTACAATGTAATGATACGTGATGTTATTCGCCGTCAGCAGCTTTTCTGACGTTCGATGGCCCGCAATCGCGGTAGTTCCACAAAGATGATTATGTTACTTAACCGTACACTAGACGTGCTCGGTTAGAGAATGCCTTCCGCAAACAGGAGTTGTGTTCCTTAACGGAGAATATCTACTAAGCCGGCGTTTGGTTCCATCAATCCATCACACCAGTTCCTAGTGTGACATAGCGCTTAACCCATTGCTTAGTTGTTTCTCACATTTTTGTTGGACGACTTTGGTAATCTTAGCAAGAAATTCGTGTCCAGTTTAAACACACGTCAAGGTGGATCTTGAAACCCGGCGCGACTCTAGAACCGTGTCTTGTGCCCTCGCAGGTGTAAGCAGATGCATCCCTGTTGAATAAATTTTTGGTCATACCTTTCATTTGTGTATGACACCTTCTTCTTGTCGCTATCCAATTCTGATTTAGCTTGTTTGTCCCAATTCTAATTATCCAGTAAACCTGTGCAGCCTGGAGTTTCCATTTCCATAGGTATGATTGGCTAATGGCGTAAAACATTTTTCCATTCCCGTTGAAAGACGGACATGTGACAGTGCAGGACAACTCGAGATTGTTTCGTGCAGACCAGATTCTTTTTCTTTTTTGGTTTCACCATGGCGTTTTCTTCGGCACTCGTTCTGACCGATTTGAATGACTATATTGCACCTTCGCAGGCATGCATTAAGCCTGTTGAAGTGAAAAAGTCAGATAACCAGGGTCCTGTAAGTGGAGATCACATTCGTCTCGATCCGACATTGCTGACCGATCTTTTAGTCCGAGATCAAAATTGACAATGACGGTGGATACTATGAGATCACACATGACGGTGGCGAATCTAAACTTGAAAAGGCCTCGATCTCTCTTAACGATTGTTTAGCTTGCAGGTAAATTGTACGGGCGGTCTTATTTGATTAGTAACACAACCCATGTTCACCAGTGGATGCGTCACTTCAGCAGAAAGTGTCTTGATCACAATGCAATCGCAGGAAGAGCTCTACAATGTACTCAATGCGAACAAAGCGGCTATGGAACAAAACAATCCAAGTGCACACCGGACCGTCGTCATTTCCATCAGTCCACAGTCAAGAGCGTCGCTCGCCGCTAAATACAACATGACGCCACTTCAGGCACACAAACGCTTGGTGTATTTCTTTAAGAACGGATTGGGTGTCCATCATGTATTTGATACTTCGTTCTCGCGCGATTTGTCACTGGTTGAGTCTGCTCGAGAATTTGTGGAGCGATTTAAACGATACATGGCCAATGGAGGCGATAAAGTAGAAGCAGCCTTGCAGCAGCAGGAAGCCGAAAAAGAGAAGGAAGAAGCTGAAAATGGAAGGGGAAGAGCACGGAGACGAAGAGCAGCGCGTTCCGAAGAAGGACAAGCTGCAACACAAGATCTACCTATGTTAGCATCCTCTTGCCCCGGTTGGGTATGCTATGCCGAGAAAACTCATGGAGAAGTACTTCCGTACATATCCGCGGCAAAATCACCACAGCAAATGATGGGATCATTAGTAAAAGATTACCTCGCAACGAAGTCAAATACCCTGTAAGTTGATATAAGATAGACATACAGTCACTTACCTGAAGAAATAGGCCTAACAACATCTATCACGTCGCTATTATGCCTTGCTACGATAAGAAATTAGAGGCCAGTCGTCCTGATTTCTTCCTTGAGCAGTACGATACTCGTGAAGTTGATTGCGTCCTTACAAGTACAGAAGTGGAAAAGATGTTTCAGGAACGGGGCATTGATTTCACACAGTTGCCTGAAGCGGATGTAGACGATATGTATGTTCAAATTCTTGTGATCACAAGCGAATTTTATTCTAACAATGCTTTTAAGGTTTAACAAGATCGGAGTCGACCCTGCAACGCAGATAGAAACTGCGTATGGTTCCACAGGGTCATCGTCTGGTGGCGCTCTGGAGTACATTTTGGCTACGGCAGCACGAGAACTATTCAACATAAACGACGTCCCCGTGGATCCTTCTAGTTCCGGACGTGTGGTTATCAAGGTCGGAAAGAATGCCGACGTACGTGAGTATCATCTTCAGTCGGATGATGGACGGACATTATTGCGATTTGCTACGGCCTATGGATTCAGAAATATCCAGAATATCGTACGCAAGATAAAGACCGGTAAATGCACATACCACTATGTGGAGGTGATGGCATGTCCTGGTGGATGCATCAATGGTGGTGGTCAGCTTGCACCGAATTCGGAGCTGGTTGTCAATGCAAAGGACTGGGTTCAGTACGTTGAGCAGCTTTATCGATCAGTACAAGGAGTCCGACCAGAGGAAAACGAGCTTATTAAGGCCATTTATAAGTAAGTGATGAAGAAGAAAAGGTTTCGTGCATTTTTCTTATTATGCATGTAGCGAATGGATTGGCGATCCTTCAAGTGAGCGAGCGACGAAATTACTGAGAACACAGTATCACGCGGTTACGCAAAATCTAGCAAATCCTTTGGCAACCAAATGGTAGCCTGTATAATGAGATGGAAACTGCTTTTTCTACATAATATTCCCACATAGAACCCTTCTGTATTATAACTATTTGCTTTGTCCAAGAATTTTCACATGATTATTCAAAGAAACGTCAGCGTGACAAACAAGTGTCATGCTCTTCATTTGAGACACTATCACTTGTTTCGCATGCCATAAACAATGGTACGAAAACCATGAATTGTAACATAATTGGGTTCTTGAATTCCAATTTGCCTTGTTCAATTAGCAGAATTTTGCGCCAACCCTTCGATCTTCCTGTCGAACATGACGGATGTATCCGATTAGAGTTCCGTTTTAATGAATAAAGGTTTAAGATTGGACAAAAAAAATTGACTGCGAACTGTTCGGCGCAGCACCGCCGATTGAGCAGCGATACGGTACAGTTCGACTCAACAGGAACATTTTTAGGACCTGCCAATAGTCATTCTCCAATACGCCCCATCATTCCAGTGCGTTGTCCAATTTTAGGCAAATGACAACATGTCGAGGTATGATAAAACCTAAGGAATGCAGTTTGATCATTCGAGACATTACCTGGTACATAATAGAACAAATTGCAGTAATTGCGTCGAACACAATGTGAAAGCTTAAAAATTCACCATGTGCAGCTGGTGATGTGAACCAATTTTTAAACTTGCATTGGCGTTTATAATCATGGGAAGATTATACCAAGTTTTTCTCATATTACAAATGTGACCAACAAAATTCATTGATAGCAAATAGCGTTCTATCTGTGAATACTGCCAATCGACGTAGTAATTACTCCTATTGAGCTATGTCTTCTTTAGGTCATCAAATCTTTGAAAATCCTTTGTTTGACTTACGTTGTAACCTTGTGATAGTTATAAAATGCTCGGCGATTATTATTACGACGCTAATGAGTGTTGACTGCAACATGTCGTTACACTACCCCCCAAAATCCTTGTAGCGAAGGTGAAGTTCTTCTTTATTTTGTTGCGAGCTCACGGAAGTTTCTTTTCAAGAAAGTAACGCATCTATGTTTATCAGACGATACTGTCTTCGGAAAAAATCATTCATTTTGCTACATTTTCGCCTATTTTTGACACATTCTATGTGAGGGTTCAGTCCCGTTGTAGAGGTCACTAGATTCATTTCAGATGACCACATGTGAATCTGCAGGGAGAAAGTGCTATGGGTGGAGGTTATCTTTGAAGTTCGTTCATGAATATGGGCGTCCTCTAACTTATCGGAACGAAAAGAGCTATGCGATCTCTATTCATTGCTCGTGTTAGGCGATTTACTATCTATACTCCGGAAACTACTTCTTTGTAACCTACTACAATGATTTGGATACTTGTGAATGAAACGGCTGTAGATTCCGGTGAACGACAGACTAAGGGGTCTCCGATATCTTTTTTTCCAGGTCAGGAATCGCGTACGATCATCCAATCATTTTGTTTGGGCTTGCATCCATCGGGGTGTAAATAAGGAATCCCGATGAGGAACTAAGCAGACCTTTTCTCTCTCTTTTTTCTTTTTTACTTGCTAGTAACCTAATTCACAATGGCTGTTGATATGTCGTCCATGTCCTCTCGCATAATGTAATGCTTAGAAATTTGCATGCTTGTAATCTTACAGAAAATACTTTAGGCAGTTTAATTCAGTCCAAGATGAATTGGAGTATTATCGATCCCATGCAGAGACGCTCGAAGCCACGCTTCAGGAAACGAGAGCAGCATTGGACGAATTCCAGATCTCATCCCGTGAACTGGAAGAGGAACTGGAAAAAGAATTGCAGACGACCGAGAAGGCTTACAAGGATCTGAAAGCACGATGCGAACAGTTCAGACGAGAAACGGAGGACTGGAAAGCAAGTGCATATTTGTTTAGTTACTTAGGCTGACACGTCCTATTTTTTCCCTTCCCAGTCGAAATATACCCAAGCAAAGCATGAGCAAAACATGGCGATGCTGCAAATGCAGAGAGAAATCGATATCTTGCGAGCGACGGAAGAAATGTTTAGAAAGAAGATTTTGGAGTTAGAATTGGACAACGATGATTTGGAACGAACAGAACGGTAAGAGTTCTCTTTTTCACTGATCAAAGGTAGCTAAACAGAGAATTTTTTGGCAGAGCGGCAGCTTCCTCTTTGTCCGATCTAGAGGTCAAGCTCAACAAAGCGATTGAACGAAATGTGATCTTAGGTTGGTTGTGACGTGAAAAAAAAAGCAGAAAAATCTAATAACCTGTCAAAGAGAACGAAATTGCGACAAAGGATAATTTGACGGAACAAGCACAACGTTTAAGAGACGAACTAAACGGTAGGATTCAGCTGCTTTTCTTGATGCGGAGGTTTTCATCTTATTGTCCGCAGAGTCAAACACCGAGTTGGCCGTGGTGCGTGACAACGCTAATAAACAAGGCGAGTTGATCCAGGAACTGGAAAGCAAGTTGGAGGATTCGGAGAAAAAATACAAGGAATTGCAGCAACAACAGCAACGATCAGCTACTCCAGATCGAGGTGACTTTTACTATGAGCCTTACAGTCGTTCCAATAGAACCCGTATTCCCCGTACGCCCAGCATCGGCAGTAACATGAACGGGATGTCATGCGCTAGCTCCAATCCAGTCAAGATGGTGCAAGAAATGGTTGGAAGAGTCAGGGTATGTCTCCTCATGCTTGTTCCCACCATACTCACTTAGCTCCTAAAGAGTCTTGAATCGCGTCTGCAATCATGCCGATCGTTGGTCACACCTCTGCTGAACCCACCTCCTTCCTACAGTTCCACCATTCCCGCTTCCAACCTTATTAACAGGGACTCTATGATGCACAGCAGACCCTCTTCACCAAGTAGTATTCGATCAGGAAGTCCAATGAACTTTGCAAACATTAAAGCACGGCGACCATCGGAGTATATGCGAACGAGCCCCATGGATACAAGTGAGGACGGCAATGTAGGGGAAGAATAAACTAGCTGTTTTTTTTCATAATGATAACAATAATAAAAACGTCCATCCGATATACGCGTTGATACGCTGCTCAGTCGCTCGCCCGCCCACCCTCTCTCGGTGTTTTAAACACAACTTCATGCGATCTGATGTCACCTTCTGTTTATGCATAGAGCAACGAGTGGAGCGGCATATGTCAATGACAACAGAGCATACCAGTGTTTGTATATCGACACCTATTATACCATAGATTCTTGGATGGCTTATTACATTCTATAGTTTCTGCCAAAGACCAAGGGTGGTTTGCTTCGCCTCAGATACGTTGTACTAATGCGCTTCAATAGTTGCGGTATAGGTGATGGTACATCTGAAAAAGAAGACTAGCGTTAGTGTCCTATTCTGGATTTTACCTCCTTTGCTTGCCTTACAGCCCTTTGCTGTGGTCAAGGAACTACTCAATCGCCACGTAGGACCAAAAGGCAATCCAAAGGAATCACACATGAGAGTACATACCCGAAGATGTAAGCATGGGGTAGGCTTTATCCGAGGACACCCACCCCAATGGCTTTCTATGCTTGCTTTGCGAATTCAGATGGCCTAGAACCGTCGTTCTCGCGCATGTGCCAGAAGATATGGAGTATGTTTCTTGCGGCGTTCACGTCCCTATTCCAGATTGTGCGACATGTTTGGCAATGTTTCACAGCGTGGAGGGCT
>JNDT01001026.1:0-10797 GCA_000697055.1 Saksenaea vasiformis B4078
CTGGTAGATCATCGGGCGATATTGTAAGGTCTTTCAGGACTTTCCGGATCGCTGACATGTACTCATCGCAATATGGAAGAGAGTAAGGATAATGTGGTTGTCCTTTTGCACCAATGTCGTAAGTGAATTTGGCCAGTTTCGTAATGGAATCTGCTGATTCAGCAGGCTACAATAACATGTTTATAACACACGTCCTTCCATTACCACGGTTAACTTACTAGCCGTTGCTGCAGTCGATGCTTGACGAAATCAATCACACGCGACTCGAAGTTTTCAACGATATGGTTGGTGTACGTAGTTGACATTTCGATGCATATCTGGGAAGCAATATGCATGATATCGCCGCCGAAGTCATCGCTATTTTCTCCAACCGGCTCCAGTTTCTGATATTCTTCGTAGATACCACGTAAATCTTTCTTCATACCGATGCTCATGTCTGACGATTTAATCTGATAGCCCAAGATTAATTGAGCGCATGCGTAGAAGAACTGTTGTTTAAAGCAGTGATGTTCCACTGGCTTTCTTCGACTTAGGCGCGAGATTATAAAAAGCGAGGAGACATAGTTGATTTGCTGCGAAAGATCTAAGCAAAGATCACTATATGTTTATTTTCCTGTTTCAATGAAGAGATATACCTCCTATTGACTTCTGGAGATTCTCGATTTTTGGTATGAGACTCTTATCTTTGCACACCAAAGCCAAAGAAATTTCCTGGTAAACATCTCATGTTTACCCAAAGCCGTGGTAGCTGATTCCTTTTTGGAAGGAACATGGTACGGACATAAAGTATTAGAGGATCGAGAGTGAGTTTTCATTGCCCTGAAATCGCCATTCCGCTTGCATGTGGGACAATCCCTTGCATTCGGAGAACGATGCTTCATAGCTTCTGCCAACTTGGCCGCTCTCTTCCGGTTTGCAATTTTTTCCTTTTCTTCGGCAGTTTTATTTTTTTTCTTTTTTTCACCCGAACGGGAGGCGCCTCACTAATCGCACAGACGCCTCGCAGCCATTCAATGGCCTCTATAGAAGCCGAATCAGAATTTACATTGCGTAACGGGTCATTATCGGGATCTTATTTTGAACAATCAATTACAAGTAGCCGTTACCGCAATTTTACCTTCATCAATGTGTTTTTTCTTCAGAGTCTTCATCACGCAAGAGGAAAATGGAAGAAAAGGTAGTTTTCAAGAATTGCCTCTATCATTCATGCATTTTAAAGAGCATTGATGTCATGTTTCAGTGATAAAGTGATCATATGTTTTTTGGACAGGTGAAATTCCTTCTCCAGATAAAAGCATTTCTTCATTTCGCAAGCTGCAACTTTCGCTACGGCAACAGTGTAGTTCTGCCTTCTGTGGTGTTTGTATGAGTTAACACTAAGGGAAACCGATAAAATCCTTTGAGACTGTTGGACATCTTTATTTCATTCAATTTATCTGCCTATTTGTATGTGTTCAATCTTTTCGGTATTAAGAGTCACTACAGAAAAAAAGATCTAAGCAAAATCTAAGCAAAATCCAAGCAAAATCTGAGCGAAATCTAAGCGAAATGTAAGGGAAATCTAAGCAGAATGGGCGGACTTGATATGTCTGAGGAGACATAGAGCCAATCAGATGAACGTATAATCCCGGGCCCACTCGCTTTGCTCCGGTACACTTTGCATAAGGAATACTTTTTATTGGTAATGCTTGATCAGCGCTTGTAGGTGTAGGGAGAAGCTTACTCGGAAAAGTGCTTGGACCTCCGCTGCGCTCTGGTAAGCACTTTTTGTTCGTTCACTTCCCATTTGGTATGATATAGCATGGCATGGATGATGCTTGTGCTGTGTATCGAATCAATGAAATGTACAGGTGTAGCCAATCAAAGGTCGCAAAAACAGTCCAAACAATTATCAGTGTAGGACACAAACGTACGGCAAAATTGCATTTGCGGACCTTCCCAAGCTTTCCAACATGCGGTAATCTTCCATAGTAAAGGCAACGACGCGACCGTCATTCCTCACATGTCTGTTGTTTGGACAGAGACGACTGGAACTGCGACGATGGTCATTTCCCCCGCAAGAAGGACAAAAGGAAGTACGAACAGAAGGCATTTTCTCTGTTATCAACTGATATCAACTGATGAACCGAAATCCTATCCAACCAATTTCTAGTCCAGTCAATCCATTTGTCCAACCATACATCGTAAATCGTTGAAACTCAGTCTGAGCAATTATATATATGCGGGATTTTAGCATTTACTCTTTCACAACCCAAAAAAAAAACCAGATGGGAGCGCAGTTGGTACATTTATGGAAATTGCTCGGCATAGCCACTTGCAGTTTGTGAATCCTTGCAACATTAAAAATGATGGAGACACTGGGCCAGCACTGGATACTGCGTTATCTGGCTGATATCCGCGTCGCTTTCAGTACGATTGGATATAGTAAAATAGAATAGTAATAGAACAATAGGACAGAGCTTTCATTTTCGAGGATCTCTCATCATCCTTAGGACGAGAATTGTTCTATGCATTAATGAACGTCATTGTGGGGCGTCTTACTCCGCAAATTTCAGATCTGCAATTAGTAAAAAGCGTATAGCACAACGGGAGACCCCGCGCTACAAAACGTTTCTGAGGACCTTCCTCTCTGGGAGGATTCTACCACTTGATATATTGGAGATAGAGAGGAAAGGTGCCAGTGTGTTTGAGATGTTATCAACGAAGTTTGATGACACAGAAAGGTGTCGGGAAGAAGAAAGAATGCTAAGAATCGTTTGGCAACTTGTGGTCGGATGTAACGAACGACTGTAGATTGATTGAGTGGTACTGTTAAGCTGACCCCATCCATTCAAAATTCTGCGTATCAACGCTTTCCCGAAGAGACAGAAATGGTCGCTTACATAATCACGTATCATCAAGCAGTGCTACACCGTAAACAGGTCTGAGAAACAAATCCTCAACGATGTTCATAATTGAGCAAGTACCAAGAAAAACTCCGGGTTATCCGATTAATTTATGCACTGGCAATTGCATATGCTTAAACTGCCTCTTCATGGGACGTATAACACACCTATTACGATCTCGTTTAACTCGTCCCCTCCTCCCCTCTCGGAAGAACAATTGCAAGATCTCTATGCAGAATTCGTCAGGACATCTATATTGAACAGATTTCGTTAATATGTTGATATAAATTGTTTAATGGTTCCATTAGATGCGATCGTCCGCCCATGATTCTCTCTGGCAAGGAGCCATTCCCATCGTCTTTGGGAAGACAGAACAAGCCATGAAACAAAAGCGATACCAGTGCGCAGACCAGAAGAATAGGATGGGGACGATGCACACGAGATATTCGGGAATTTGAAGGGCTACCAACGACTCGTTGACGTTGAAAGAAAGGCGTACCCTGCTGACGTCTTCTCGCTTGCTCCTTCGATACGTTTTTGTGGTCACTGACAATTGGTCAAGGGTTCTGCTCGCAGAGGTACACAAAAGCTCCAAGCTCAGCAATGGCGAACGGACTAATAATCTTTGCCAATAAGTATCAGACAAGGAAAGCCTGTCACTGCTGCATGAAGGATACACAATTGCAAAAAGGCGCTGTACGCTAGAAGATCGAATTCGAAAAAGCAACGGCACATTGTGTTCGGTCAACCAGTTTATTTCGAGGGAATAGCACTATGGCCAGGACGCCAGGATCTCGCGGCCACCTTTCAGCTCTCAGCGCACGAGCCATTAAGAGCTCGGTAGCCTTTTTGTTTGTCAACCAATCCCAGGGTCGACAATTACAATGCCTATACGAGCAACTACTGTGGTAAGGTACTCAGTTCACATTGCGAATCAATTATTAAATTCGCCTCTAGATATCGGCTCGGGATTTAATAGACAGTACAAAGGATAATAGAAAATGACTCTTGCCAAAACGGAACATTATATATTTTATAAAGGGGCAGCTGAAGTTAGAGATTTCTCCTCGTTATTATTACTGCCGCTGCCCTGGATCAATCGCCCAGAATGATCCGTTAAAAATGTCCTGGATCGGGTGATGCCTCCTGCAGCCGCGGTTAGCTTGAGTGTCGTTGTTGAAGTAATTGCGCGTGATGGTCGTCGCCCCATCACACTCGTCATAATGCTTTGGGCCCTAGAACGAATGCCTTTTTCATTGTTCGTGGCAGTTGATTTTTGATTGGGTTCGGCACTAGGTTGGGACTGATCTTTAAGCCGTGATAAACCTGCACGACTAATTTTTTGCTCTTTTTCCTCACAACTGGTTGTCAGTTTAGACTTTGGATGATCTTCTGCATTGACAGTGAGACAATGTGCTTAAGGCTTAAGATTTTACCTTCTAACGCCGTATTCCCACTACTTCGTCGACGAGCCAAACTTTTCAAGTCACGTAGGACACTGGAACGTGAGGTGGTAGGAACTGGTGGAAGGTCGGGTGTCAATGATCGTGGTGGACTTTCAAGAGCTGCGCGTAGACTTCTTAAACTCCCACGTGAGTTTCGTTGGGCCCCTGCCGATTTTGGGCGATCCCCACCGCGCAAACCGCTTTTGATTGCTAAATTGTCTTCACTTGCTAAACGACTTGTGCTGAATGACCGCGTCACATTCGTTGCCTCAAGACCTGTCTCGACTAACGTCTTCAAAATACTCCTGCGCGCCTTTGTGTTATGCACTGCAAATTTATCTGATTTAAGTGCTGCATTTTCCGCATTAATTACTATTATTCGCAGTGAGTTTCCTTTGCGTGCCTCAGCTTCATCTTACATTTCAAAATCAAAAAACCACGTAATTCCTCTTCGCAAAGGAGCGGTGGACTTGCAAGGTTTGGTCCAAACTCGCCAACTTTATCACTGTACACCACCTCCACCCTGCATAGTGTACTTAATAAAACGAATAGCTGCTCTTGTTAATCGCACTCACCTCCAGCGCTTTTTCCCATCTTTCATTTCTGGGTGTACAACGATATAAACGTGTAAAAATTGCGACCGGATAGCGTTAGGATCGAATGCCTGCTCGCCGCCTTCAACAAAAACTAAACAAACAATATCTAAAATGCCAAATCAAAACATGAATCCGTTCCACGCTAAACCCTAGTTTTACCATTTCCAATATATCTTTTTCGATGCACTTGTTGTTTATCATGACGAGGAGGCATTAACGGTGCGACGTGAAACATAATTTCGTGATCGTTCCAGGATGACATGTAGGAGACATCACCTGACTCTCCAGCTAGATATGATGCACGTGGTTAAGCATACGATTTATCCAGGTCATGCAAATAAGAAAGAGATAAATCCTACTCTTGGTATCCAGTCCAGCTGCATAACCCTTGTAATCCTTGAGTTTGACGCGTGTGCCCAGCATGTCAAGGAACTGTTCAAAATCCTGCGACAGACCTGAGTTTGAGAACCACTCTTCTTCCGTCTCCTGGCCGTCGCGCACTGTCAAAATACCGAACTTGTAACATCGCGGTATCTAAAATCACGTATGTGTTTAATCATGGATCGCACTCATTTTCACATACCCCTATCTCGTCAAACCGCAAGAGCTCCTTCTCCAGTCCAGCAAGTATGGTTGCCTCTGCAGCCAGTTCCTTGAATAGTCGCAGATCCAGATCTTGGTATACCGATAGAACGGCTGCGCGCAAATGTCTTGTACTGATGTTACTATGATGTCCGTTGATGATAGCGGAGGACAGGCTCCGCAAGGGCCTCCGCTTTGATTCTGAATAGATGCTATCAAGGAGATAACTCTGTCCAAGCGCCTCCAATCGCTCTTCAGTTTCTCTGACGTCGTAATCTGGAACCACATGGCAGTGATTGGGTGGCTAGGGGGGTTGCGATTTAATCCATTGGATGCTTATATTACTAGTATCCAAACCTCTTTGCCACGCAGGATGATCCTGTACTGCGAATTCACAAACGTCTCTCCACAAAACTCATTTCTGTATTCACGTACGATAGTTATGATTACATAGTTATTGTCCTTCTGAGGTCCGATCAAGGTGATATAAGGTTTTCCGATAAAGTACTGACGGAACCAACTCGCTTTATCATCCACCTGGTCCGGCCACATGGATGCATAATCAGCGGGTGTATGTCGTTGTGCTATAATCTTGGATTGTTCGATGCGGTGGTTGGAGGATGGCCGAACAAACGACTGCGAGGGTATCCACATATTGCATCCATCACAGATCTTCTGCAAACCCAAAAGCTATTGAATGTCAGCCTTGTTGTACGAAAGTCGTTGATTGGCTTCTATTACCACCATTTTGATCTGCTCTTCGTCAGCATTATTTTCTTCAAACGCCGTCCGTAGCAGCGACAAGCGATCACTAAGGCGTGATATCTCCGTAGTGGGCGCGTCCAACGCATTAATAAGTATCCTAGTGCATTCAAGAGCGTTCGTGACATCTTGCTTAATGGCGTGAATGGGACAATTGGCAACAGATGCCAACAAACTGGTGCAATGTTCAGTAATCCATTCACAGCATTCACCAACTGTTGGTGAAGGGATCATGGAGCCAGAAAGGTGGGGCGGGATAAAGGTAAAATATAAGAAAAGAACAAAGGAAGGAAGTGAGAGAGGAAGAGAGAGCGAAAGAGAGAAAGAAAGTTAGAAGGAGGTGAAGCTGAGGGTGGGAGGGAGGTTAAGGGGTTCAGATGCGGTTGGTTCCATGCGAACCTCTCATATATCGTGACTTGAAAACTTTCATGACATTTCATATGCTTTGTATGCTTTTACTCGATCCGTTATTAGCATTGTGCACATCGGATGACAATCAAGAACACGGGCCCTTTGTGGGCGCACGGTACATTGCCTAATCTTTCCTTATTACAATTATTGTTTGTTTACTGGACGGAATGGCATTTTGCTGCAAGGTGGGCATGATCTGTTGTTCTTGTTGTCTGAACATCTGCCTCCATCAACATATATACTCAACCCATAATGAAGGCCACTGTGCGCTTTCGGCGATCTTTTTTTTATGGTTATTATCCAGAAAGAGATTTTTACGTACCGCTACCATGATAGTCATGCAGAATGCCTTTGTTGAAACACAGTAAGCGTTCTGAAACCAGATAACGCATAAACAAGTAATCTAAGCAGAAAATTCCAAATAAACAGTAAGGTATAGAGAAAAAGAAGCTTTGTTGGTTGTGCAAGAAAGTAAAAGTTAATCCCTGCAGCGGTAAAAAGATTTTGAACTGATATCTTTATCCAATCAGATTGAGAGTTTTAGGATAAACTCGAAGGATTGACAAACAGCTTTCATTGCGAAACGCGGTTCAAAGCAGCAGAAAGAGTGGTCAGGACCGCTATGGCATTTCTTCTTTCATTCAAAGGACTTTTTTGCAAAGTCTAGCCCATCGTCTACGAGCGACCACTGTAACCGTTTGACAAAACCCCTTGATACTTGCCGTCGATCGATCGGTAGCAATCAATGCATCTCATACATAAGTTTGACTTGGACTATAATTCTTAGATAAGATTTAAGAATAGAGAGCAGGTAACATATATGACATGTTATTAGCCTACTCTTCGATTGGCCCCTTCCCAGATTGATTATAGCCGACTCTAGCATACCGCTTATTGAACAAATTTTTACGCTAATCTATATAAATTTTGCGTCCATGTGGAGCCACTTTTACACTAAGAGAAGAATCAAGTATGCGTTCGTTAGTCCACAAGCTGGCAACAAATTCATATACTACTTACATCAACGCGGCCACTCGATGGACGCGAAATTCATACAGATAACATAAAAATTTGTTCATGGTTAGTAAATGGAATAGTATTTGGATGTCGTTTTACTTACCCCGAAGATGATCCCACGCGTCCGCGGGTAGAACACCCCGCACCATTTTGGTGGGGGTGGGAGAAGAGGTTTATGGCTTCCGTGGAGCGGCCAGTGTCATGCTTTTACGACCAGGTGTCTAAACAATCGATCAAAAGCCATGAGTTTCTGTGTGTATAGTCAGCTCCAGTACGTACCGGGGAAGTTTCATGTAGGAAATGGAGTCAAAGAAAAAAAAAAAGGATTTCACGCGTCCCTTTTAAATACTGTCACTTTAAGGATCCCGATTGGTGCGTTGGGGAACCTGCTACAATGGACCAGCGCAATACACCTTTGGTTCAGAAGCAAAGGTACCTGAGATCTGCGCACAAGCTCTCGGGCACGCACTGCAAGATTAATCTGGCACCAACGCAAGGTAGTATTTTGATGACGCAAATGTGTATTCAAAATTCAGTGTAATTGCCACGGCTTTCGACCAACACATCGTCTACACAGGATGATCAGCAACTGTGCCTAAACAAGTTTGAGGATCTACTTTTTAATATCTGATTTGATCAACCGAGTATAACTACTAAAATCGCTGGACAGGTCCCTTCACTTTTTCCTATCGTAACGTCGAATAAAATTGAATAGTCGAACGTCCGATTCGTACTCATGCTTCTAACAGATATAGTGCCCTGTAGTCTTTTAAGCATACCCAATGAAAATAATTAAAAGGTCCGATTTTCTTATCCTGTCAAAGAAAATGACAATTTCTATAAATATTATCCTAGATCATCTCGCCTGTCTCCTGGTGCGAAATCACTAAAAAGTATAGTTAAGGCAGTGGGTCTGGACTTGTCGGCAGTGGGACCCTGTGCAAGTATATAAGGAAACGAGGGATATTTGCGAGAAGTGTTAATGTTGATACGGGATTGGAATAGAATCAAGGAACTTTTCAGGGCTCGGTGCTGAGGTGTTAGCACTCTTTGCGGATTCAAGTCTGTACCTTCATCATTTTTTATTTTGGCTATGTGGTAATTTTTTATTCATTCCCTCAAATTTCTCATTCGTTTGCAGATTTTCCTCATTTCGCCAGGAAATTCTGCAATCCCTGCATCTATTGTTGCAGACATTACGGCCAATCATATTAGGACCATATCTGTGATCAATTGCGCCACTTCCACCAGATCTTCTGAAGAGCTGCTGAGCTAGTTAGATTATGGCGAAAAATCACTGGATGATGCGCCATCATCGAAATAATGTGCATCTCTAGGAAACGAAATGTAAAGAATTATCACGGGAGAAAGTGCGATGGTTTGAAGTGGGATGTGATGCTCCATGCAGTAGTGATGTCTTCGCAATTGTTGCAACACCTTACGACTGGGCGATATGGATTAAAACAATGAACAGATTTATTTGCCTTTGTACATTGCCGTTTATTGAACGACTTTTTACGCTTCTCTAAATAAACTACGCGTCCATGAAGAATTTACTGTGCGCCAAGGAAGGAATTGAATATGCGGTCATTAGTTAACGAATTGGCAACAAAATCATACGTTTACTTAAATCAAATTGGTCCTCGGTGGATACATAATTTATTGGAGCAGCATAAAGAATAATTCACTGTTAGTAAATGGAAGATGTTTTGCTTGCTTGCTTGCTTGGTGATGAACAAGGGGCTACACCACAGCCAGGGCGGTTCTGGACAGAGGTCATGCAGGCTAAACAATACATAGAAGACATGAATGATCGCGTATATATGATGAAGAACGACATCCTTACCGGGTGCCTGTACATCAGACAACGATGGCATCTTTTAGATACTTAGTGGGTATAAAACAAGTGTAATGAGACTCAGACAAAGCCGCGGTACCACAACCTGTTTTCTGAAACTTCTCCGCCATACTCATGCTCCTAGACAACCGGATATGTACCATATCAGATATACTGTCAGTACCCAACAAATTCTGCGACTCCCGCGGACCAAATTCATGTTCTGCGGTTTCTTACGTACCACAGACCACATACACTCCTAGAAAGAAAGTCTGTCTACACTTGAGTAAACTCCGCCTACTCCATATCTTATGCTTTATCTTTCTCCACCACTTTTGCTTTGTAGCATTATACACGAGACCCATATCATTGGCAGAAATAAGATATATCATATATTATAAATGTGTATGAAGCTTTTGGGGAAGATCTAGTAGCTCGTGTAGCCACCATTCGCTTCAATAACTTCTCTGCATCTTTTCCCCATTGATGCGACTAGATTCTGGCAAACGCTCTGCGGCATCGTGTGCCATTCTTCCAACACAGCCTCCTCCAACTGCTTTGGATTTCTAATCAAGTGCCTTCTCGGTGCCAAACGGCGCTCAACCTCGTCCCAAAGATGTTCGATCGGATTCAAATCGGGGCTCTGTGCTGGCCATTTTACCATCACAGACACTCCGTTTTCTTCCTTCCATTGCCTCGCTTCCTTTCCTGTATGGCTTGAAGCGCCATCCTCTTGAAAAAGGAGATCTTGCGTGTTGTTATCGTCTAAGAATGGAAGCAGGTATCTTTCCAGGACATTAGTGTACGCGGCCTGGGTCATTCTCCCTGGAACCACAGTGATAGGGCCAACTCCAGCAGCAGTAAAGTAGGCCCAAACCATCACTGAACCACCGCCATACTTGGTTGTGCCTGTTATATGTTCTTTAAGAAGTGCTTCTCCACGCTTCCGCAGCACTCGTTTCCGGCCATCGTTGCCTGAGACACGGAATCGGGACTCATCTACCAAATGACACTTCCCCATTGTTGATCAGTCCAATTGAGGTGTTCCTTGGCCCATGCAAGTCTTTTCTCTTTGTGTTTTTCTGTTAGACTAGGTTTACGCCTTGGTCTACACGAAGAAAAACCAAGATCATGGACGGCATGACGAAATGTCGGTAGCGAGACATTTACACAAGTTGCGGAGAATTTGTAGTGATGATCAACCAAAGGGGCAAAACGATCGTGACGGATCGAGCGTTCAATGAGACGTAATGATCGTTCTC
>JNDT01001029.1:0-13699 GCA_000697055.1 Saksenaea vasiformis B4078
GGTTATTATCAGTAAGAACAAGGTCCTGTGTAGTCAGCACAATAACTACATACTTCTTTAGAGCCAGCTCCAAATTTAACTGGAGTCTTCAGATAAAAAGGAAAAATCGTGACATCGCCAACATGCAAGAAGTCTATGATCGTCTGTCGGAACACCCTAAGACGGCTTCATCTGTTCTGGAATTCCAGCGATTTCTCACGGCACAATTTAGCGAAAAACAGAGGTAGCTGTAGAATATTCTTGTCAATATGCGGTCGTATTGAATGGGTTTTTTCCAGGACGGATGAGTTCAACCGTCATTACAGACACAGGGAAAGGCGTGCCTTGCAGGACTCTTCCAGAAGTATGACCATGGACGTTATCGCAGACCAGGTCGGGGGATTTTATCCCAATTCAACTCTGGTGAGCATTCGACTGCTTACTTTTCATTCATTAATTATCTCTCTGCGTCAGCCTCCAGTTGCAAATGTGCAAAAACAGAAAAAAAAAGCGCGGTATCGCCAACGTCGTCAGCATCGTGAGGCACAAAACAGTAGACGTGACCAGCGGCGGGCATTTGTGGCATACGGAGATGCCGACCTGCATAGTGGAGGCTATAAGACATATGCACCGTTACCGGTGAAGGTGAGAGTGTTGAAGTTCTCTTGGTAGTGAGAATCCTATTAATATTTACTATCCATGTGTAGACCTTTCGCAGGTGCTAGCACAGCGATCTCCAGTCATATCCGTAGACGAGTACAAAACCAGCAAAGTATGCAGTATATGTCATCACGACACAGTCGATTTCCGTGACTATAACATGCAACTGTGTAATCATCGGTATGTTTGGGAAACGAATGAAAATAATGAAGAGCTGACCGGTACGAATTAATCTCTAGCAAAAAGTATATCAGACGTCAGTATCACAAGCATAAACGTCAATATTGCTTAAGTGACGACGAGCAGATTCTGCATCTAAGCAGTGAATGCCCCAATAGACGCCGACCCGGTATGATTTAGTCCGGCTGGTATAAATATTTCTTTAACACAGGAATAGCTCGCAACAATTATAGAAATATCGTCTATCCTATCCGACTGTGCCCTCAGTGCGCATATGATAGACGAGAAATCAGAACAACTCTAGTAAGCCGTACTGCTTGGCTTGACACGTTGATACTTAACTATTTGATTAGTTTTGGAATAGGGATGTTAATGCCGGCCGAAATATTCGTGATATATTTGTTCGCTACATCGAATCAGGATGCCAATTAGCATCTCGCCCGGCAGCACTGTCCAGGACAGTTAGGCAGTAAGGAACGGCTCACTCGTCACTTTGTATGACAGGTAAGGACTGGGTCTGATTTCCGTAAAGGATCTAACAATCGGGGATTTCAGGGCTACAGACATGGTCATGGAGCCCCTTCCTTCCAGAATTTTTGTGTACTTGTGCTCCGTCCAATTTTTGCATGTTTCCGCGCTGATTGAAAGTCGCACGCTGACAAATGAATCAATTAAAGGCTATACACTCCTGGCAGGTCTTTGGCGTCATCATTTTGTATTGACACCGGAAAATGGTTGATACTTGGACGATCTTTCTATGTAGAGAGTTTTCTTGTTTCTGCTTTCTTTCTTTTATTTTCTCGTCGCTTGTATCGAAATGATAGATGGCGTGAGTGACCATACATACAATGGTTCTATTCGGAGATAAGTTACCGGGCGAGTGTGCAAACGACTCGTCCACTTCGTTTTTAATTCGATATCCAGTGTCAGCCTTCGGTTGCCAAGCTTATTTATAAGTACAGAATGCTTAGATTCAGTGAAAATGGAAAAAAAGAAATTATGGCCGATAATTATGAGATTCTATAAAAAGCAGTTCCTTTTTTTGCTAACGATCTTTTAGAAATAACCAATAGCAGTAACCAAGTTACCTGCTATAATCGCATTGAAACATGGTAACGTATCAGAGAACCACGTTGTTCACTAGTTGAAAATACCCACTTTTAAAGTTATCGATAAATACTTCCTTCCCACAGTAGCCATATCGCAATTTTCTGACGAAGAGCAATAGGCAAAGGACTGCTATCAACGAAAATTGTAGACCCTTTGGCAACGACAGTAACGCCAAAACTACTAAAGGTGCCAGATACAGTGAAGGTATTAGAGACGCTGAAATGGCAGCAACGCACAGAGATGGAGAATTTATAGACCAGGGCCGTATTCAGATGTTCCAAGGAAGTGACCAATGAAAATTCTACTAAGGTGTGATAACACTCTCGGAAAGCGTCTGTAATCATTGTGCGTGGACAAAGCACTTGCTCATTCATCTAGCTGATTGTAAAGTCTGCTGAAAAGTGCATCCCAGGGCACAATGTCACTTATGTGCAGAGATGGCCTAGGTATACATCAAGTTCGTATGCAACACTCAAACGATCTTTGAAGAAGCTCCAGATCAAAATTATGCAACTATACGGATCAACGTTGAATAGATGTACCGATATGATAAGGGAATAATTGGAGTCGCCGAATAGTACAAAAAGCGGCTGATTAAAACAATACGACCGTCGTGAAGGATAGCCGCATGAATGTGAGTATGGTATGGACCAGGGTTACACCTGGATAGTCAACTGATACAGCAAGGCAACCGCAAAGCTCAACGTCTATGGACGCCACAGGCTCAAAATTTTCATAAATGTGAATGAGCTAAAGTATAGCACACTTGTACCATATGACTACTCAACCTTGCATAAAAAGCATGTACGCAGACGCAGAAGCAGTAGATCAACACCCCACAAAAGTCGTTGAATGGTACAGAATAGCAAACAGAAGGAACAACATATATAGGCAATACAACGCTGAATTTCACAGAAACAATGCTAAGTAGATGAAGTCTACGTAGAGGCCTTTGAATACGCAACGAATTCAGGAAATTAAGATCATGTGGGGGCGCAAGTCAAAAATGCTTGAATGTACAGAAGCGGACAGGAGATCAATAGTAATTACACCAAAATGGCTGAGTGGCTCGGGAGGGCATCTGAACGGAATAGCACTGACAGCCAATATAGTCTTGGGGCTTCGTACATGCATGATATAGGTGCAGACGAAGTTGATCAGAGAAAGTTAGGGACGTTCAAAAGGTCGACCACTCAACGTCATGAAAAGGCAACGTTAAAGCACGAAGACAATGTATAGTACACATCTTTCATCGACGGTTTTTCGTTTTGGTGGGGGATGTATATTCTTCACTGCAATGGTGATACGTTTAAAGTCCCCCGCGTTTTGAAATAGCACCTGCCAGATCATACGAGGTCATCACCACACAGACATCAACTCCAGCACTTGACCTGCTATGCATATTTCTTTGCTGATTGTGGCCACATGTAAAGTGATGAGAGCATGGCCCATCTTCACGTTGCCACTGTGATACTTGGTTCGGCAAATAAGAAGGACAAGGAATGTGAGGGATACTTTTTGAATCGCTATGAAGTGTGTTCCTCTCCTTTCTTCATTCCTCATGCTGACAATAAACTTACTCGCATGCTAGCATTTGGATTTCACTTTGTTCACTGTCCGTCTGCTTTAGAGTAATATAAGAACCTTCAGAAGGTTCTCCAGTAATATGTACTACACATAGAAGCTTAAATCTCAAAAGCATATTATTAATTATCAATAGCACATGCATCGTCGCAGCTTTCCTATCTTCATAGCGAAATGCACCGCAATCTATTCGAAGTGGGAACAATTGCTAGTATGGCTTTTGCTTATATGCGGTTTGTACGTCTTGGCGCCTCAAATGAATGCAACTTTTACAATTTGGCAGATCTGACTTCGACTTCGCATTGGTCAGCTGTGGACGATAGTGTAACGATTAGATATCAAGATTAACATGGTGTATTGCTGCACCAACCGTTAGTAACATGCTTGTGACACACGTGATGGTGATTTGGGTTAATAACTGTTTCCCATTGTCTTTCTGCGAGAAAACTAGATGCAATACATACGAGAAAGGAAGCGCGAAGCAAGCAGTGGTATTTACTTCTAATGCATCTCCACCTATATCCCTGGCATTTATGGACGTAGCAGATCTGAGGGGTGAACAGCTCACATACCCGGAGGAAACTGCTCAGTGCACTTACAAAGGCGGCCTAACTAAGCAATTGATCGGAATTCTTCTAGACGTTTTATACGTAGATTTTCGATAGGATTGGCTAGAACATTCTAATGTACTTACTGGATGTATTACTGCACAAGTAGTGTAATAATGCAATAACCCCTGTAATTCCGGGGAAAGCTGCTATTGGAAGTTTTAGTCTTGCTTTATAAAAATTCAAAACGAAACAGAGAGTATCCCATAAAATAAAACATAGTATTTGAAACGCGGTCGTTTACTGCATATAGCATAAATGGACAGCAGCTGTTAGCATTTGATCAGGTCATGGATAAGACGACTAAGTTTTTTATGCCAATGTAGGAAATGTGCGAGGTGATAGTGGAACGAAAAATGCTTGAATTTCGTCGGCGCTTGAAAATAAACGTAAAAGGTTCATATCCGTTTCATGATGTTTGCGTCCACGAAAGGAATGAATATATGGGCACATTAAGAAGGCCAATAAACTAGCCACTGCGAAATTGCAACTTTGCTTATTTTGATTGGCGTGATGGGATCATTTTAAAGTTATTGGATCGCTCATGTAACTATAGGGTCCGGTATCTTTGAATTTGAAGCATCTCGTTCGAACCGGGCGTTCGTAAATGTGCCTGGAATTGAGTCGGAGCAAAGCCACTCTGCAGGCCGCAACGCTCCTTATTTGGTTCCTTGTCTTGCTTGCTGCTGCAGTCAAACGCCTTTCGCCTGATGCAGCAAGTTAATGGGGTTCCAGTGTATAATGCAGACCCCGGGCTTTATTATGAAGGCTTGGACTGCGAACCAACGTGGTTTAGTGCTCAGGGAGGTGTCTACAGATGCCGAGACTACAAGCATCCGTCTACACAAGTTGCCATCAAGAAGTACTTGGTGGAAGAAGACAGTCGTTACGAAGATATGTTTGTGATGCCGAAGGAATTAATAGAGAATGAGATTTATACCATGACCAAGTGCATACACCCCAACATTCTTAAATTAATCGCCGTTTATCTCCACGAAGAATTCGTGTATCTCGTTATGCCGCTCTGCACCGGTGGTTCACTCCAGCAGTATGTCTTCGACCACCAGTTGACAGTCGGTCAAATGGTGCACATTGTTACTTCGGTAAATTATTAGGAAGGTTTATCTTGGAACGATGTATACTTAATCTGAATACTATTTAGATTGCTTCTGGACTAGCGGAAATACACGGCCACGGATATATTCACCGAGACATCAAGTGTGACAACATTTTTCTTGACCAAGAATCAAATACCATTGTTATCGGTAAGTCTGACGACCTTCCCCTCTAAAATGTACCTGACGATTCTTTTTTCTTTAAAAAAAAAAAGGTGATTTCGGCGTTGTTTCCATTACCCCTACTGCGGATTCCAATCTAGAAGAAGCAGGTGTCGTACTTTTCTGGTCACCCGAGCTAGTGCAGCGCAAGATAGTTAATCGCAAAATTGACATCTGGGCACTGGGTATCGTTATCCTCGAGATATTGAATGGTGGCAAAGCACCCTATGAGGATGAAAAATTGGAAGAAGAAGAGGTAAACAATGACTTGCACCGAGAATCATAGACTCAAATTTTTTAACAGATAAAACAACGGATTCTGGAAAACGGCCGGCCGGAATACCCGCCTGGGTTGCCTCCTAGTTTAGTTGATCTACTCGATCGCTGTCTCGATCCCGACCCTAAAACCAGGGCGTCTGCAAGCCAGATTCTTCAGGTAGGAGAAAGGGTGTGATTTTTTTATAACAGCTAATTGACACCGGATTTCCAATTTTAGCACCCATTCTTATGCGATTATGAGCCGGAATTACTTTTCCCCGTTACTCAACCTGACCATGAATCGACAGCATTTTCGGATTCCGAAGCATCTGAACCTCATCCGCATGTAGACAACGTAGAAGACGTAGACGACGATGCGATGATGAATGCTCTGAAGAAATTACGAGCTCTGGAAGCGTTGCATAACTTTGATATAGATTTCGATTCACCTCACAAACCAGCATCGGCATCCACTTCCGGTTCACAGTCGAAACCTCTGCCATCCTTATCACCACCTCATCCAAATAACCTCTCTAGTACATCAACGCTAGGCACTGACCATACAGAGAGTAAGAAGAAACCAAGACGTCATATTCCTTCCGCAGCCAGTGCCAGAAAATGCAGACTACCCGTTCCATCCTTTGTTGTAGATGAACAGGTGGCCACAGCTGTGCCAGCGCAGGAAAAGATTGCACAAGTGTTGCACAAACGTCAGTCGATCTCGGATATGCATTGGAATCATGGGTCACGGCTTCCCATGTTAAAAATAACTAAGGAACCATTGGCTGAAGAACCAAAGGAAGATATAAAGTCATCGCAAAAAGTAAAATCTGTTCGGCTTGCTGAAGATTCACCAAAACCACCTCGAAAACCCCTAACACGTGCAAACACACTACCTTCTCGTATGCAACGGCCTGCAGCAGACAAAGTCTCCACCAAAAAGATGGAATCGAAAGAGAAAATGAAGGCACCTCGTTCCCACTCAGCTGATAAAACGAAACGGTCACCTACTGTTTCTTCTGGGCAGCAAAGCAAGCCACGTGTCGTGGCAGCAAACGATCCAATGTCTGCTCCTCCACCGTTGCCACGCGTCCGACCCAAAGTGTTACTTGCAGACACTGGCGAAAAGAAGGAACAAAAGGAACCATCGGCATACCGTAAGAAGCGGCTTCCAGGAGAAAGTCGTACTGCGCGTCTGATGATGGGTATCAGTACGAATGGCCGGCGCCATTCTGTGCGGGATTTTAGCCAGGTCGAAAAAGAGTTAGCAGCACAGCAGCCTGGTAGACGAGTAGGTAAACTGCTGAGTGTAAAGACAATCCCGACGCAAGAGACCAAAAGACGACCTGTCTCTTTTGCCGCCGACTCACCACCGTCCGAAAATCCCACCCCAAAGAAATTTGGATTCTACCTTCAACCATCCACGACCAGGACGACACCATTACCAAAATACGACCTTAAAGCCCGAAGGCAATCAGCACCTGCGCCGGCCAAACCACCAACAAAAGATAAACCGACAAGGAATGGTAATGGAGACGATGGCTCGACTACGACGATCGCCAAAAGTGCCGCATTAAAGAATATCAAGACTGTCAGAGTGCATTAATCCCTAACCCTTTCGGCATATACATATATTTCTTCTTTATCCGCATTTCTTTTCGAATTTCATTCTAGCACAGGAAATGACTCCCTGTTATACATCAGTATCCTTTTATCTCCTGTTACCCCCCTTTTTCTATAGTTTTGCATTATTCCACCCATTTCTTTTACGACAATAGGAGATTTTCAACCGCTACATCTACACGTTGCTTGTTGAGAAAATATCTTTAATTCATGTCTTTTAAAAAAAGTAGCTGTGCTTGCTCTTCTTCAAAGGATAAACGAGTTCCCCTTAGAGGACCACCTAATCTGTTCTTTTTGTTTGGTTTTACATCGCATGCTAAAGGTTCGCGTTTTTGCCATTTACACTATACACTGTAGTTCTTTATCCTTTTTGTATTTTATCTTTTTGGTTAAAAAACTTTGATAGTACCTTCAGCCGAAGGATAAGAAAAAAATAGCTACTCTATAAATCCTATACTTTATACAACATTTTTAGACGTTTCAATCTCACGCTTAGACCATCCGGACTCTGTGCTTTGGTCTTTCACCATGTCTACCAATGGGAAGTAATGGTTCACCATCTTCACGGAGAGCATGACTGGGACGTTATCGAAGCTAACGCAACGGACTCGTACGTATGTATTATCCTTGATATCTTTGACTGCTGCAATCAAATCATCCAGTGTCACCACTTGTACGGCATTGATATGAGTGATCCACATGGTTGGTACAAGACCGTACATGTAAGCAGGCGAGCCTTTGGACCGAGCCGAGATGTAGATGCGCGAAGGCAGCGTTTTACTTTGTTGCAACACCGCCTTGTGAGGTTCTAAATTTTTCCTTCAGTTTTCTTTCAGAATATAGACATCCTATACAAACCTTGTAATGCAGCGCCTGCCCAGAACACGACGCGATTTGTACCATCACCTGAGACAGCGCTTGTCTTCACCTTAACCGTCATCTCCTCTTTTTGACGCAAAATGGTCATTTCGAGTTCGTCGGCTTCGTACTGCATATCCATTTCATACATTCGTGTGATAACTTTACCGTTCACAGCCAGGATCAGATCAAGTTCTCGTAATACTTCCGCACTCTCACTGCCTGCTTCTGTGCGCCGAATCATGAACAGCTGATGCTTTGCTTGATTACTTTCCTCAACCTTTCGTACCCAGTCGTCCGAAAGACCCATAGCTGTGGCCTGAGCCATTTGCACAGGCATCAGCTCCACGTTGATACTGCGCAAGGCGACTGGAATACCCTTCTGAAGGCGTTCAAGGACAGGTTTGATAGTGGAAATATGCAAACCAAGATGATATTCGTTATCATGCCCATTCACATTTCGCTCTCCCAAGAAGCTCATCCATAGACCTTGCACAAGTCCTTCCGTATTAGCCAACAATCCAGAAGAACATTGTACCGCCAGCGGTGTATCAAGTGTGATAGCATCCAAATTAATACTTCGGAAACGAGGTGTCTAGAAAAAGTATAATGAATCAGTCGTTACGGAATTTGAAAAAAAAATAAGAAATAGGAAGACGGAACATACACCATTGTGGGGAATCGTAACACAGGTCACATCTGTCACTACGGTTTTGAGGCAGACAGGTCTTTGGTTGTGATTATGTGCCACCAAGGTTACGTTGTGTCCCTGAAGTAAGGTTTCATTGCTGAATGGAGCGCTCATCACATCCGTATCGCCAATATGTCGAGGGTCGTATTGGACAATACCAAAATTATGTGTTGGATGAAGATACTATAGATGAAATGAATACAACATACGTCCTCTCTACATTTTTTTTTCAACATTACCACCACTTTCGCTGGAATGACAATGGAGTCTGCCACCGTTAATGCCAAGTCACCCATAGAGGTTGGAACGATGCTACGGCTTACAACGACGAGACCTCTTTCTTTGTCTACAATGACACCTGCACCTTGCTTGCGGCTTCGTGGAAAGCCATCAAGACGACAGGGCATATAGAAGTTTACTTTGACAAGACATCGAATCAGATTCTTCGCTGGTCCGAGACTGTCGTCGAGTTCAATGAAGCGCTTTGTCATGGGTACAATAGGTCTGGGAGCAACGGATTCTCCAAGATCGGTGAAGTCCCACAGACCTGTCTTATCGTTGCGAACGGCCAATCGAAAGCTTGACCAATGTCGCTCGATCTGCACAACAGCCACAAGGATGGTATGTGTATCTGCAATAGAATAGTATACTACAGGAACTCTTGCTCTATCAGGGATTGTCTTCATCACTTCGATAAACGCGTCCAAAGTAGGGGTCGGCTTATCGTCCACAGACTTGATGATCCAGCCATTGTCTGGCCCATCCAAGCGAAACACTATGAATAATGGGAGTTAGTCCACAGTAGACATGCGAATAAAAGGTTCTCACCTCCTGATGCTTCTGCCACGTATACGCCTCGACAAGGGACGCAGTACGCTCTTGCTAATTGGTAGGACACTTCGTTCAATTTTGATCCACCAATTTCTACGTATCGATCTGGTGTGCTGCATTACACAATCAATACTTGAATTTTTTTTAGCGCATGCGTGGCAACTTACATCGCATGCAAGTCACCGACTCGTACAACGAATTCCATTGGCTTTCCTCCTCTTTCAATACCGACACGGATATCTTTACCCACATTCGAATCTAACATCTCCTCCAAGGGTACAAATTTTGTGATGTATTGGTCATTGATCGTCAATAATATATCACCCTCCTCCATCAAGGTATGTGCAGGGCCTTCAGGTAACACAGTTTCAACAACGAGCATGCCGATCTCATCTTTAAACACTGCGCGTAGTTTTTCCTCTGTCTCTGGTCGAAGTCCTAGTCGGCGTGCTTCATCAAAAGGACGGTATCTAGAGCAACCCATCAGTCAACAGTACTTATCCCCTTTATGCAGAATAAACATACGTGAACTGAGCTTGAATATCTCCTCTAGGAACAGATTCTCCGCGTCGAACATATTCAAGTGCACGTTTGATTCTGTCCAATGGCAAAAAGAAGTCTGTTGCTGCCTTTGTGTGACCACCTGCTTGTAGTGCCACGGCGTTGCCATCGATATCAATGACAGGGGATCCAGAACTACCGCCGCTTGTACTCGACGCCGCTTGCCTAATCTGTCATAAACATCATTGTTATAATGGTAGACGCTCTTTAACTTACAGATAGAACGTGTTAAAATCGTTGTAAGTCAGATCACCGTAGTCGGGTGTGTTACGATCCAAACGAGAAATGGAACCAGCTAAGATACTCAACTTCTCACCAGCATCGTTACTATAAAAGGGTTAGGCTGCGATTGTACGCAGAACAATGAACTCACCCCACGACGCGAATGTCCAATCCAACCTTTGCTAACTCCGGTCGGAGCTCCACCTGCGTCACAGGCATGTACTTGATTTTGCTAGGATCGAATCTATCACGGGTGATTTTAAGTAAATGCTCCATGCTACAACATCTATTGTACAAATTACTTACTTCAAAAAGCCAAAATCGTGCACAGGGTCACGATATATAGGGAAGACGTCGATCTCTTCGTGATCGTGACAAACGGCTTCGCCCACAAAAGGGCCAGCGCAAGCAACATGTCGATTCGTAAGAATGATACCTTTTTCGGCGTCTACAATGAATCCAGACGCCTCGGACGTCTCAGGACCTATTTTCATTTCGCACTAGCTTTAAATTTCCACAAGAAACTGTGCGACCGCCATACCTTCAGTGTCAAATGCCGCCACTTGGCTGAAACGAATAGACACAATAGCCTTGACAACATCGTTAATCGTACTCTGCCATCTCGACGGCTTGAGTGGTGAAATCTCGGAAAGGCAACCTTCGATGGGTTGATCTTCCTCGAGCATTTCATCTACGTGGTTGACGAATTCCTTTTCCAGTTTTCTTCGCTTTGCAGGATGAGCGGATGGCGTGGCTGCTGGCGAATCGCCACCCTCAATGTTGCGATCCTTCGGTAACAAAGGGGCATGTGCGTGTTCTGGAGCCAGATTCGTTGAATTCATACTTTTTGGTGGAGTAAGGCGTTGTCCAGAGATTAGGGCGCACCTTTTACAGATTGGGACTGTGGCTTTTGCTGGCTTGAAACTCTTTTTCAACGCTCGAGAAAGATTTGATTTGCGCGGACTTTCCATTTTGGTGGACTTTCAAACGTTGCGTGCACAACAAGTGCATTTGCGCTTACTGCGTTTTGAAACAACATTTGCGTTGCTGATCATGCTCTTTTGCGGTCGCCTAAAATCAGAAAGTTGCCGGAACGAAGTCCGAAGGATGTGGTCGCCCTCCCCAACTTGATCCAACGGATTTATTTTTATTTTATTTTCAAATTCTTTTATTTCATTTCTTATTTGATTTCTTATTTCAGCGCCTATTTCTTTGTTTTTTTTTTATCTATCACAAAACTCCTCCCCAAGCCTGGCGAAAAAAGGATGGTGCACGACGAAAGGTGTTAGTGGGGAAAAATAGGCTGAAAATATCAATTTATAAAATATCTGAGAATAAAAGCGTGGCTTGAGGGGCCTAACCACATCCGAGGATGGAGTGAAGGCAACAGAGATTGTGCGAGAGTAATCGAAGCACAACCAAGTTTACGCTATGATGAACCAAATTTAGTCAAATTAAACCATTACCGTTGATCTCTGCGTACTTACCTATCCACTTGGTTTTGGCGATACAAGAGCATTTCAGCGTCGCAAACGTTTCTCTGATGAGTACACTGTTCAACCACCTGGAAGAGGACTTACCGATGAATACACCTAACGTGAAGCATAGGTAAAACTGATATAAGTTAAGGATTACAAGACATTTCACTAACCGTAATAATCTAAATCCCTACAAGGGAAACCGGATTCGTACCGGTGATAGTCGTTTGTGTGCGCAAGAACTCGGTAGGTCGACCATGACCCTTCCAGATGTCGTTGGAAATCCAAAACAAGTTCTTGCTAGCATTTACATCCCGTTGCCAAAGTGTTCTACGGCGTTTACAAGCTAGTACACCATGGTGTGAGATTAAATCCTTGGTCGTGACTTTTTCGAGACATCTGCCGTGGCAGTTGTTACAAATCTAGAGAACATTTGAGTACTCAACAGTAGAATAATTGCTTAAACTTACTTGAGAGCTCAGATATTCGTCTACTGTCACCGCTAGTAGATCTCCTCTATATTTGCGTCGCTTCAACCCTTTCCAACACTTGTTTACCACGTTCTTACGCTTTCCTTTGTATGTCATCTTATTGGCAAACATCGCATCCCCGAAAACAATGAGAGGTATTTTTCTCGTCTCCTGGAATAGTATTTGCTTCCATTTTTTGGGGCGACTGCCTGGGCGTAGAGTAGATCTTTCTGTTGACACGATCTGCGCTGGAACTCTTCCCCTATGAATTCCATTAGTTTTCGTACATTTACAACTTCCATCATACTTTTCGACCTCCAAGACCGGCTTCCTCCTCTTTTTTTTTTTGCGCCTTCGCTTGCGTTCCTTACGGTTCGCTTTTTTCTTCTTTCTTTTTCGCCGATTATATTTTTTCCTCCGTCGACGAGTATGTTCACCATTTCTTTCATGGCCCTCTGCCTGCCCTGATAGTTTCTGAATCGGCTCTCTGCTGTCGATGGATCGTAAAACCCAAAAAGCTGCTCCAAATGCTAGTATACATAACGAATATGGTCATTGTAGCGTTCTTCAAGCTGTGTCTTCCCCGTAGGTATCTCCGTTTCAATGTCTTTGATGCGAGCGGTCTTCTTTGCAGCATCCATCGCCCGTTGACGTCGAAATGCTCCGGTATATGTATAATACTCTGCGATCGAGCAACGACGGATTTCATGAGAGTTCGTTCCCTCGCCGTATGATGCGGTAAACACCTGGCTGACCCCTGGATCAATAGCACACGGAAGGAAATGTTTTTGGATCTCTGTTTGCGTGAAATCGTCGACAGAAAGCTCTGTGTGCTGCACCCTGGAAACATTTTTTGCCCTTGCGAACTGCAAGTCAACTGCGAAACCGTCAGTCAATATTTGATTAGTGAACATGTATCTTTCAGAATTTTGGAGGGATTCGATGCTACGTGAAAAAAATTCAGCCATATTTCTTTACATAAGCGTTACCTTTGAAACCCTAATCTGGAGAAATCTAGAACGTCGTAGAACAGTTTCAAATGATCCTCGTGAGTGGTCCCAGCCTTGCGAGATACAAGGCTGCCGAGAGTTTTGGCATCGATGGTAATAAAGCGCCACTGGAACGATTCGCTTGGTGTCAGGCCAAAAAGACGTGGTAACTCCTTCGACTGCGTAGACTTGGTCGCTTGCAGATGCATGTTGTCATACAGTTCCAGAATTTGCCGTAAAGCTGGTATGTACTTCCCGGGAGAAGCAGATATCGCTTCTTTAGTTGCTGGTTTTGGGACTATCTCTTCCAACTCCGGGCA
>JNDT01001030.1:0-66897 GCA_000697055.1 Saksenaea vasiformis B4078
CTGTAGCCTCCTCCTTCCATTCCTTCTCTCACTCCACCTCGGCTACTTATCTCTATTAACCTTGTGTATAGTTATGCAACTGCCGTGTTATGCGTAGGAACCTGCTGATGTCTATACTTCCTCCCTGGGCCACTGAGGACGCTCACTGGTACGACTGGCTCTATATCCAAAGGCTTGACAATCCTCTCCTGTACTATTTTCATTTTTATTTTCCCCGTTTGGGTTTTGTTTATTTGTTTTTTGTATCACACACATCTATCTCTCTACCCTCTCTCTTCCCTGCCGCCACTGACCAGAGTATCATGCCGACCTCTGTGTCACCTGGTCCGTGCACCCCTCCTCTCTTCCCCATTCCTATCTTTTATTTTTTAACCTAGAGTTGAGTTTTTTTTTTTAAATTTTCTTATATACTTTCGATCAAACCCATCCATAAGTACATCTGATGCATCTTTGATTCCTGACCAGGAATTGAAAGTTTCAGTACCAACTCATAAGAAGCGGAAGCCAGAAACTATCCAAAACAGTAACTCGCGCGATTCTAACAACATTGTTAATTCCGAAATCAAGAGAATCAAGATTCGACCTACTCTTAGCTCTCCGGACTTTGATAACAACTACTTGCACGATACTGAAGCCTTTACAACTGACTTCGGTGAAAGAACGTGGCCCTCAACAAAAAAATATGGATATCGACACAGTCAATGTCATTAAGACACTGAATACCAAAATTACCTCTTTGGAGGTAACGGTAACCAAGACCAATGAGGAAAAAAAAGAGGTATTTACTTAACTGAGTAAAATGACGGACGTCTACTTAAAACTACAAGAAAAATTAGATCTGGTCCTGCAGAATCAACACCAACAACCAAAAACACTACCAGCTCCCAAAACAGTCACTCAGACACTAAAAAAACCATCTGTATCGAAAATACCAACTATTGCACCTGCTCCTATAGAAAAACCAACAAATCCATTAAGCTATGCAAAAACTACAGCCAAGTATCGTCCCGATCAAAGAAAGTCAAAATCTAAAGACTACGCACAGTGGTGGACAAACTACATGTCGCTTCGACTTCGAGAGATTGTCAACGTAAGTAAAGACGTGCTGTAGTTTATGACCAGGCAACCTTACTAAGAATCGTCTATTTGTTTCTGTAGACATTGCAAAATGACGATGCAGATAAATTGGCGCTGTATGTCCTTGATGCACTAGCAAACAACGACTTCTTCCCACCAGTGTTCCCTGCAACTTTGGCCTTCAGTGCCGATCTGGGCCAAGATGTCAATAATGCTGTGATACAAATGATGGATGAAGTCCAAATTGATCTCAATATTCTATTCACTCTGGGCATCTGACTTGCTCAGTATATTGGCTCAGTACCACGCAAACATCAAGAGCAATTGGGTACCATCCGGTGTAACCTCCATTATTTTTCTTATTTTTATTTTTATCCTTTATTTTATCTTTATATTTTAGTAGTTAGCTATATTGTTTTTCGTTATGATTATCAGATGTCGTAAAATAAATGGGGACGCAGAAAAACAAGATATGAGTGAAGTGCTGTTGTTAAGTAACAACAGATCAAACACCGCTAGTCTCATACGCTAACCCATTCACAGCGACACTTCTGAAAACTGAAGTCATTGACTTGCATGAACAACGGTGACAGTTATACACGAGTCAGAATTAAACTTCGACGCACTTCGACAGTCATACACGAAGTCAGAATTAAACCTTGATGTACGTGACGTTTAAAATTGGAATTTCAGTCTGTTTATTGCATAAGGTCAGAAAAGGGGAGTTCTACGCCTTAAGCCGGTATAACTTACTTTTCCTTGAAGTAGGAATAGAGATAAGAAATGAGAACTAATGTAATATTCGAGACTAATTTAAATAAACGAATAATAAGAGATACTAGCTACACTGTCTGGATAAGAGATAATACTACTAATGGAGAAACTGAATCACGTAAATTTATAAAAAAACTGCTTGCTGTAAACCAACCTCGACACACTCTAAGCAGTCATACTGCATCGACGAGTCAAGCAAATCATGCCGCTTCAGAATAGCATTTCCCTTTTTGTATTGATGAATTTTGTATAAATACCCCAACTTTTCATCAATAGATCTACAGGTTATCTCAAGCTTAAACGCAAGCTATTCTAAGGCTATTACGCCTCTCAAGCGATTTTCTCAAGGATTTTCGCTAAAGGTTTTTCTATCACACCTGCCTATTCGCTATACCTCCGTTGGTCACTCTCAAGAGAAACCACCGTTAACCCAAATCTTTTGATTCCCTTTTCTTTTATTCTTTTATTTTCTCTTTTTTTTCTCTTTTCTTTTATTTCCACTGAGATCTTATTTCTCTCGATCCAACTCGCTGATCACTAGAGAAATACCTATATCTCACACATACATTTCTATTTGACGATCCAACACGAGATCGCAGGTATTCTTAAACACGATCTAACTAACGATCGGATTCCTTTATCAAATAAAATCTCGCAAGTCTTGTCTATCGACGACTTCACCCTATTTATCTTCTCTGATAAATATTTTAGTCTTGTTGTTTGGCTAAAAACCGACGCCTGGTGCTCACACTCAACTTAATCTGAATATCTGAAATCTATCCAAAACTTGGATCCCTTTTAACCCGAAACTGGAATACTTGAGTTAGACTCTTCTTGTTTCTTTTCTTATTCATCACATTCTGTCATAACGCTGAAACCTATACAAGAACTTCTTCCGTAAAATAACAGTGTTCGCACCGGACAAGACTTTTTGCACTTCATAACACCTTCAATGAAGCTTGCGCCCTGGCTCACAATCTACTTCATCGAGGTCGAAGCAACCATGATCGGATTCCGCAACTGGTAGCGAATCTCATAGAAATTGAGCGGATATGCACGCGTGTTGGTGACATAGACCAAGGTGTTGTTCGTCAATTTGAAGATCAGGTTAATCTCACAGACATATATTGGGATGAGCTTACAGAATGGGATGATCTGGTCATTATTGAAGACGCAATTGTTCAATGGGAATCCCAGTTTAATCAAGCACAAGATATCTCTCCTGAAGTGGCACAACTGGCAAATCTGATGAAACAACAGATCGCTGAACTCAACGAAGCTATCAACGCTTTTACGACCATGCAGCAAAGATATAAACAGGCACAAAGAGATCATCAAGATGCTGTCTGAAGGTTTTTTGCCAATGACGCATTCGGCAATAGAGAACTTCTCGAAATATTAGTTAGTTATGTGACTCCACTGGATATTCCTGGCTACGGTGAAGGAGAAGAAGTAAGCAAGACCTTGGATACTGCGCTTGTAACACGACATATCAATTTGTTTACAAGGATGTCCCACCTTATTGCAAAATACATTGAACGGTACAGCAACCAAGAAATACAAATAGCTAGCGATGCTCGAGTAGAGGCTACCATCAGATGGACAAGGCAGCAGATACGTGAACTTGAAGAAAATCCAAGGCTCGGAAGTCGTCGTAGAAACGGTCTGGCAAGACGACTGCTTGGTGCAATTAACAGTGTTCAAGCACTGGACAGTGCTCGAATGAACTACATTAGTGACGCATAGTTTAATCAATTGCAAGAACTAGTTACTACCACGCAAGAACAGACCCAAATCTCGAAGATTTATGGAAAACCCTGATGCGAACCAAGGGTTTTTTGATCAATGCCTTCGGCCAGACATTTTCACAGTGGCACATCAGCAACGCTTGTTCAGCGTTGTGCCTAAACCTGGTTTTACCAAGAAATATGCGACGATTGACGATCAAACTTGTGAAACATTACTTCGACATATTTATATTTTATATCAACTTTACTAATATTTACCTGCTTTGTCCGCTTTTATGTTACTATTTGGCGTGCTGTACCTCGACCTGTGTTGCAATTTCGTTTTATCCGTTTGTAACTCCGTCCAAATCTCAACAGGAAAAACTGTACGTTACACGCATGAAAATTTTCGACTTAACGATAGGCGACCGACTCACCTCCATACAATTTTTGCAATCCCAAGAAAAACCTTTCCAAAAACGTGCTCAGTAAGGCCAGTAACAGATACTGAAAATTACAACGGAAGTTTCAATGACTGCATCGCATTCTACTGAGTTTCTGACTCACTATTATCCCAACCCAGATGTTGGCTAACGAGTGTATAGACGCTGTGAAGTTGAGTGAGGTGTGATTATGCTGAAGTACCTCCTATGTCTTCTCCTCTAATTTCTGCTATGCTATTGCTTGACGTCCGCTACAGTCAAAAGTGCTGTCATTACCTTAATTACGGGGAAAGTACATGGATGGTGTCAGACATCTGTTTTATTGTCGTTGTTTTCCGATTACTTTTGAAAATGTCTGTGTATCGGTGACAGAGTGAAATTCTTATTCTGCTCTAGCGTGTACTTCGTAAAAACGTTCATTTGAGTATAGTATTATGATAATTATGATACAGGGTGGGGTATGATATTTATGCTTTTGGTGATATGGTGTCTGGTTTTTTTTCTATATCTTGGGTAAGCTCGCTTATTCTACAGTTCCAGCTTAACATACCTTCATCTTCTGTAACGGCAGAATCTCTCGTGGTTGAACCTTCTACACGATCCTTTTCTGATTCATCCAGACCAAACGATTTCATAGGTAGCGAAAACACAAGCACAAGGACAGAGATGCATACAGCAATGATGGATAACGTTTTTTGGACTTCTCCATATGCTTTTACAACCCCTTCGTATTGCTCCTGCGGGAGATCCAAAGCATACTTGATTGATGCCATAATCTTTCGAGAGTCAAACTGGCCAGGCACATATTTGATCAATTCGTTGGGTAGCATGGAATTCCAGATTGCTCCTGCGATGGCAGACCCAACACTAACACCAACTGAATGACCAAGCTGGAATAGCGATGTCACGATAGCAAGATCTATCAAGGGTATTAGAAAGTCAAAATAGTTCTAAGCACGTTTACTAACCACTGTGTGGGACGGAGCTCTGAACAGCAACCATGATTGGGATTTCCAGAGAGCCAGCACCAACACCTGCTACCACTTGCGCAATAACAACGAAAGCATCGGATGAAGTTGGAACTCTTGCTGGGATCATCAGTCCAACGCCAAGGATAAGCATGCCGACGCCGACCAAGACGAAAGGTCGCCAGATTCGTGTACGTTTCATGCAATAGCCGACAATAACTTGTACAACAATCGAAGTCATTACGTATGCTCTCTGCATGTAAGTGGCCTTCTTGGGGCTTGCCCTGCGGGTAACCTGGAGGTAGGTCAAAAGATATTGCCAATTCGTAGCATTAATTAAATGCAAAGTAGAAGCCGCAAGAACACCATAGATTGGATTCCTTGATTCCCACCGTCCAATAGAGATGATAGGTTTTCGGGCCATCTTCCACTCCCAAAGACCAAAAAGAATCCATGCTACCACTCCAGAGATCAAGCTGCCAAGGGTAGTTGCTTGGTTTTGGTAAAATAAGTCAGACGGTTTTTGTGAACAAAATGATAACTTACGACTTTGCCAGCCTCCCCATCTTGCGCGAGCGAGTACCATAGGTAGTAAAATCAGATACAATCCAGCTATTAAAAGAAGGCTGCCCATCAAGTCGACTTCAGTCACGAACCACAGCACACGTTGCATGATCGACTTTTGGTCTTCCGACTTTGATGAAACCTCCTTAGTCTTTAATAGGCCACTCTTTTTGACTTTGTACTGAGCATGCCAGAGACCAGTGAGAAGTGGAGCAGTGGCGACAAGCAAAATCAGAGGAACCATGCCGTATACCCAACGCCACTGGTTTATTCCCATGAGAGACTCGGCTGCTAACGGGGTAACGGCAAAGTTTAATAAGCTTGGAAGGGTGTATAACGCTTGGAACAGTCCACGGTTTATCACAGACGTCAGATCTATTTTTTTTTTTAGCTGATAGATAGAAAAGTGCAGCTTCATACCTCCGATAAGTATAGGTGCCAAAATGATACATCCGCCGTGACCAATTGCGTAGATAGCTTTTCCGCCCTAACTTTATTGTTAACTCGCAAGGTTAAATGATTATGATTAACTTACCACAATCGTGTCGTAGTTGGTTGCGGTAGCCATTATAACAAATGAAATCATATAAAAGAAAATCGAAAATGTATAGGCTTCTGCTCTGCCCAGCATGTCGGCTGTTTTTGAATACATAGGAAGCAGTGCGCTTTGAAGAATAGCAAGAACAATCGGCAGCATCGCCGTCAGATTGTTTGCTCCAAGCATGCCAGCAACTGTGGGTGTGATGATAAAGATCATACTTGATTCCCAACTACTGGCCCATGAGAGTAATGTAAGGCTAAAGACGCGTTATAATATACCCCATAAATCCATAGCTGATGAACGTACCCTATGCAAACAATGATTTTGTCTGTCTGGGACCAGACCTTCTTGAAGAGTTCAACCTTCTTAACTCCTTGCAGTGAGTCATCGGTGGTTGCTGGTTCAGATGTCATAAGGAGAAAGTGGATGCATAATACCAGTATTAGTGATCCGCTTTATATAGACGAAGGCCAAAGCTAAGCCTGAATACACGGTATACAGCAAAAATCACTCAACGTCCAATCGTTTGAGCAAGCATTTGTCCGCTTCCTGTCGTAACACATCAAGAACCTTGTTCCTGCCGTGCACACGTCCTGATTGGATCGATGGAGTACAAGCATGCCCGATCAACCAAAAATTAAAATGAATAGATGCGCATAGGATAGGCGCGATAGTAAGAAAAGAGAAAAGCATACTTGTCTAATATTTTTAAGAAGAGATACAAAAATAATCTTACCCATGCAATCTGATTTCTTCGTACAACACCAAAATTAAGACGGAATTTCAAGTCTGGATTGGCCCTCCCCCATGCGGAGCATACAAGAATGAATCCTTGCGTTAGCTCCCCGGACTTCTTTCTGGCCAGGGATTATCGGGCTTATTTCCTCCGCGCGCCCAACCGGATTTCAACTCCCTTTCTTGCACTGACAGTTAAAAATAATTTGCGCCACCATGAGCACCACATGATAACTTTCTTCTCAAACAAGATCTTGTCACCTCAGCCCATGTAAATACGATCTGTAACACTTTAGTAGCCGACATTTTCTAGTTTATATTATAATAGTTGGCGTATGTCAACGATATGAAAAATTTTTAGCATCTCTCAGTTCTTCGGAAAAACCCTCTCAAATATGAAAAGCAATAAAATGTAGTTTTTGTTAGAAACTGATAGTATACGGTGTCAAAACATTGCCGGCTTTTGTTTGACCAAGTCAGAAACCGACATCAGACAAGAAGATCCACGGACTGAATGGCTGAGTCCAGATTCATTGCACAACTTAAAAGACGGAATATCAACACCGTTAATACACTAGTCAATTATCCTTTGCATATTTATGAGACAACAATCATACGTCGCATTAAAATACACAAATGCTTAATAATTGTACGCTTTCATACCACGATAAGAATGACATTCATACTAAAGCTTTTTGCAAATATAGATCTCTTCGTTGCCTGGATCCGACGATAGAACTACAATATTCAAAAAGCTGATAAGTTGTGCAGGGGTACTTTAAAGAAAAATTATATTTGCACTTATAACTACTGAAGTGTAAAACTGTAACAACTAACCAATTTCCTTTTTGCTGTTTTGCATGGCGGCAGTAGTCTCGATTTCATTCACGTGTGTGTGGTTGCTTACCGGGTCCGTGTATACGCTATTTTTATATAACAGAAACGACCTCGTAGGATATACTTTGTAGCATATTTTAGTGTGTACGGAAGACGTACACGATCGGCATGATTTTACGTGTATTGTTATTCGCTGGCTATCACTACGACTATGTGGTACTTCAAAAGACCAGCACATTCTAACCAGTAAAAGAAATCCAAGATGACGATTCGAGATCAGGACGCCGTTAATATCTTAGAGGCCAATTGATCTTCATTAGCGATCGTTTGCTGCACATGACAAAAGCCTTTAAAAAAGCGCCAGCTAGTCAACAAGAAAAAAACATCGCCTCAATTGTCGATCGATGAACATAAGGATGTGGATGATCTTACATGCACTCGGTCGCTTTCGCCTTTTCGCTTGCTGTATGGGTGGTGGTAGGATATGCAGATGGCTTGTTCACGTGTGATTAGTACCATGGTTGTTATGAGATAGAGAAGACGATGACGATTGAGCTTAGTAGTAGAAATTAAAACAATGATAAGAAAGTGATAAAGAAAGCGGAAGAGAAAGTGGAAAATCAACTCGTCCACAGATAAATTAAATTTAATGCCTTTTTTTCGGATTACTGTTTGCTATTGCATGCGATATACATACCGCTTTTTGAACGATACATAACTGTTACTCTTTTACTTGTAGTTTCAGTCCCAAACCATAAATGTCTCGCGAAGACTGCAAACAAACCTAACGTAGGTCTATCTTTCAAATAACGCGTTACCATCGATCTTAAGCGTATCAACAAATACATATGTCGCTTCACGTATGATCATTTTTGGCGTCACAGCGTTGTGCCTAAGCCTCACGTCCCTTTTCCTTCCTCTATTTTCTATAAAGGCTCGACCAACCGTAAGGCTCCCGACGTCTCCATCAGCAGAAAATATCACATGCACTAGTGGTTGTTGCTTACGGAATAGCATGCAATGGATTGGCTGGAACCACTGCACTGTGTCTAAATCTAACCGCAGACGTGCTACTTACGACCTCCATGAATGTCACTGTAGGAAACCTTCAGATATCTTCCTGGACTCTACCTTGCAACCGCTTATCAAACTGCTTGGGATCCAATCTAAAGAACCATAGACGATTTGTCAATCAACTCTTTTTTTCCGATGAACCCTAATGCTCCTGGTTCGGAACTCCGACTCTTCTCCTGCCTGTACTGCTTCTTATGCAAGGAGCGTGCCTTTCAATTCTCCGGCAACGTCATGTCGATTGCCGATTCTCCCTTGCGTTCCTTCCTCTCTGTCACGCTCCCATTTATCCTCTTTGAATTCCAATTTCCTGCAATCTGCCAACCTTCGCCTTGTACCCTCCCCCTTACGCGCCATGTCTTTTTGCACGCACACTCATGATCTGGATAGGACGGACCTCACACAGCCGCAGCGTGTATTGATTTTAACAATTTGTCGATGAGCTTGTCAAATATCAACGGCTTTCTGTTTAAGCAGGAAAAGTCAGAGAGTAATGAAGGTGCCTGATACATCGCCTAACGGGGATAGTGCATTTTTATTGTCAGAAAATGGCTTATGATTACATGCATAATCGCCGAGTTCTATATCATTTTTGCTCGTCCCTTTTGTTAAAAACTTATGCAGGATGTATCTTCATATCGGTTGGTTTCGGCATCTTCTATTTGCAATATCCGAAAGTATTAAGATCGTAGTTCCCAGAACAATCACTCAATTTGACCGTATTTGTGGATCTTATTGATCGCACGACGTCTACCAAGAATTCTATTTCAAGCCACTGTTAGGCAACAAATTCGTATTCACTGGCTGTTTAAGAGGGTTTGGCTACATGCACCCCACTGGCTCACTCCACACCCCAAGAATGACGTAGTTTAAGGCGTAAGTGATGTAGCTTATCTGACAAGGAGCGCAGCAGTAAAGGTATGATAATGAAACATCAGGAAGGTGACGTGTTAAAGGATTTTCTTTTTATTCCATTCGTCGTCACTTCTCTTTTCTTTCTGCCTTCCATGTTTTTATTTTGTGCTTTTTCCGTGGTTCCCACATTGTTTTTTGATGCAGAGTGTTCAAAGAACTAAAAAAGAAAGCATATCTTCTGATGATGATGACATTTTCGCAAAAAGGCGATTTACGGATGGTGTCAAGTTTGGTAAGCTGTTTATGTTTATAATAAACTCCAATCAACTTGAAAAAGTAGATTACTTTACTCTCTTTCATGTGGCACAAGATCAAGTACTTTCGTTTTCAAGTGACGAAGGCTTTCTCTTCATGCAGCGATCCAACGACAACTTGAAAGGAATTTATGTTTCTTATCTGAAGAAATAATTAACTACAGCCATCTCTTTAGAGATGCTCTACTAAGATGTGACCCCATAGTGAGGTGCGAGTCTCCGCAGCGGTTGGCGTTAACCAGTTCTCCTTTGATAAGTCTTACCATCACGTTTAACAAATATTTATTTGTTTTCTATAGTCTTGGTTGATTGCATCTGTAGGAGGTTTTTGTAGTTCACAGCGATGGTCACCCGGTATATGGCAATCGAAGTCCTGGTTAAGGTTTTTTATTTATCCACTTATCAAGTGGTAAAGCGGTTAGAGAGCTGCCATCCAGCCTCTTTGTTAGGTCCGGGTTTTGTCCTCTTGTGGAACGGAGGCAGTGCTGCGGCACCTGTGAGGTGAGGAAACTACACATTGATTGATCTTATTGACGTCGTTTTCCGGGTGAGTCAATGGGGTGCGTGTAGCGAAACTCGTTTAAGTTGTGTGGTGGTGTAATAGCACGGCCTATGGCCAACGTCGCTATTAACTTACGAAGATCGGATTCGTAGGTACAATGGGTGTGGGCGAGGAAACGAGCTTTCAGGATGTTGGTTAGGAATTTTAGATACCGTTTTCTTAATGATAAAAACGTAGGGATCCTGGATTTAGGATCTCGTCCTTTTATATGAACGCGTCTGTATGCGGAGAGCAAATATATATAAATGGTATTGAATACAATATCGTCGCTATCTTAATCGTCGCTAACAATGAGTTAATCCGCATACAAGGTCATGAAGACCTATCTGTAGCACTGCTACAGGTGGTCGCATCTGCGAGCAAAGCTGCCGTTTACGTAAGTCTCTGCTACTGTAATTCTTTCGTGATGTATCCAGCAATGCCTTAGTGGAGACTCGATAGCAAGAACAGAATTTGCCAACTCCATTTGTGAACAGTCTCTGCTTTTTGGAATAAGAAGAATAATATCTAGTCACTGAAAGCGCAAAAGAATATGATTTTGACAACTTGTGCTGTTAATCATAGCAATTTAGCACCAGTTTCAGTTTCCAATTAAGCGTAATATGTGTACACCCGTTGAGCTTCCAAGGGAATAATTAGACACGTCTTCGGACGTAGCAGCGTGGCAGCTTCAGCTCTCCAGCAGTGAATGCCAATTTAACCTTTGCAGCACATTTGCGCTTTCATAAGAAAGCTCGACTACCACGATGATGCTTCGCATGCATCTTGCTTTGTCAATGCTGGTGGAGGGACGCTAATGGTCATGCCAAATTTCGAGCCCGCGATATTCATTATAAGATGCAAACATATTCTACCGCTAAGCCTATAAACAAAGCAGCTACTATACGACTAGAATATGTTGTGCACAGGTCTAACTAAAACATGAAAACGTTACTGTCTTCCATGGAAGTAATGTGAATATCATGCTCAAGTGAAGGCCAGCTATGCACCAGTTATCAAAACAAGTAATCCTCTCTATGCAGAGCCTATAGAATAAGATTATGCATAGTTTGTCGCACCAACTAGTCATCCAGTACATTTGGGAAAGCCTCCTGTCCTGCACGTGCATCATATTTTGTAGGACACAAACATATCAAGCTTCATGCACGTATACTTGATATGTGTTTGGCGGCGTCAATCATACGTTAAGAAAACGATTCGCTATGACAATCTCTGACACCGATGATGAAGTGGCTGTTGTTGCTTTCCTGCTCAACTGTCAGAAATATCGAGCGGTTCGCCGTCGCAGATACGAAGGGCCCTAAGGGTTGTCAAGTTAGCTGTAGTCACACGTTGCCAATTCATAAGGAGACACCCAAGGCGGTGCTATTGAAAGACTCAATTAAGAGTTTCCACAGTCTGCTCAAAAGAAAGCTGATAAACGGCTTTTCAAGATATAAGTGGTTGCACTATGTTGTGGGAACCTATTTCTTCCGGAGGACATAACGTGGTCATTGATGTCCATCGACTCGCTGATGTTGGAGATATGAACTCACTCCAGGTACATCATAGACATCGAGAACCACGTGCTTCGCAAAAGCGGTGGAGACATTTTTGAAAACTTTGTCACAGCTGGTGGAAATGTTAAGGAGTGATCGCCTTAGAAAAAGACATCAATACTGCGTGGTTTAGCTGTTAAGGTAATTTAGGCCTATTCCGCTATCTCTGCTGTCGAAGAGACCCTGGGGGAGTGAGCCTCCAGAAGAAAAAAGGATTAAAGTTATGGTTCCTAGATACGTGCACGTTGCTTCAGTAGCAGCCACGAGGAACAACTGGCCGTTGCAAAGATAATATCCCTGTCAGTGATATGTCATTATAGGTGTCAGAAATACCAACTCCACGTGTTGCTTGTCGTTCTCATCCTAGAGACGTGAGGTCGAAGAACACTTGGCTACATACCTTGAAGCAATGGTGCCAAAACAGACGGAATTAACGAGGAACTAGTTTTCTACTGCGTCTGCACAGGTTTCTGCATCCGAGTATATAGATGCTGGCGCCATCTATTTTAGACGTTACTGGTAGATACAAGAAGTAGCAAAATGAAAACAGTAAACGCTGCAAGTTTGGGATCTATTTCGTTGGCTGATCCCTCGTACTGCTTATTGAATGAATTTTTACGCTACTCTATGTAAATTTCGGCATCTATCAAGAACTAGTTTTGCGCTAAGGGAGGAATGAAATACGTGGTTATCATTATATAAATCGGCGATAAGATAATACTGTACTCACAGCAACTTGGTCACCAGATGAAGGATGTAAGAATGAGTGACAACTGTGCATATGAATGGATATCATTTCACTTACCGAATGTGACAAGAGGGAGCTCACTCAAGGTCGTTCGAAGAGAGGTCTTGTAGGCTAAAATATAAATATGGAGAATGAATGATCCTGTATACGTTTTTTGAGGAGTCGACATCCTTACCGGGATGTTTTTTTTTTTGGAAAGAACAGAGCCAAAGACAAGAGAAGGAAATACGTGCGTCCCTTTAAATACGAATCATTTTGGGTGGAGCCTGTCCTTATCGTGAGACGTTTTTACTGCTTCCGATGGATCCTGGAAATCCATCACTGAAGTACATCAATGCAAGACTCAGGTCATTGAGGCGCGAACTATTCCTTGGATCAACGCAAAACGATTTACTTCCCAGCGCAAAGACGCATCGCTTTCCAATGCAACAGTTATTCGGCTTGAACGTCTTATAATATCTATCTGACACAAACGTTGATTACAAGTCCCTCATAAATTTCGAGAGACCAGAATAAATGGACGAAGCAGGTTTTGAATGATATTTCACCGCAGTAAAATAAAATTTTGAGTCCTAATGACAGCTTAAGCTGATAACATCAGGACGGATATTCGTAATTTAGGAGGATAAATTAACCGAGGAGGAAAGAATGGGCCTGCAATCTTTTTTTTTTCTTTTTTAGCTTTACTATACTAGAAGCTGGTACAATAGGAAAGCTGGCCTCCTATTTCACGTGGGGCGCGGACTAAATGAAAAAAAAATCAAATCAGATCCGAGAGCGACGTGATATCGGTTACAGACATCAGAGCACTTCACACTTTCGACTTATAAAATCAGTTTCTTCTTCTTCTTCTTTTTTTCTTTAGACAATAACATGCAATATTTTCAGAAGATAGAATACATCACTTTAGTCTTCACTGTGTTACAGCTGGTCTTCACAGTGCAGGCTTTGCCGATCGTACCAACCGGTGTAACCGACGGGGAAGGCTTTCCTCTTCAGCGGACACGAGACAGTTCAATCAGACAATACGACAATACCCCGGAATTAGCTAGGCGTGATATTCAGGGTGCTCAGTCTAGTGGATCGCCCATGGCGATTGCCCCTCAAGGTCAACTACTTAACAGTCCGCCCGTCTATGGCGCACCGACTTTCGCACCCCCACCGTACGCCCCGCCAGCTTATACGCAGCCAACTTACACACAGCCTCCTGTTGCTGGCCCATTTGCTAACGGTGCACCTGCCCGTTCAGTAACCACTGCGTCGAGACAACCAGATTTTACAGCATGGTAAAGAATATCGCGAGAAATTATAGATGCAAATGGTAACGGCAATTATCCGACAGCGGTACATTTTGTAAGACTGTTCCGCCTGCTTGTGATGATGAAGGTATGATCGTCGCATGGTTAAATTTTCGTAGGCTAATTCCTGATCCTATAGATGATACCTGTCCATGCAGGGTAAGGAAATACGTGCGATGTTAGCTTTGTTGACAAAATACATAGAATAAGCAGCTGACAGTCAGTTGTCTGCAGTTATTATGCCCTACTAGTCCCGATCTTAGGATGCTCGCTCCGCAGGCGAAAACTTGTCAAACAGCTGCACCAGAGAGCGAAGACTAAAGATTTAATGGAAAAAATGTATAGGAATGTCGAAATTTTTATTGTTCATTAAAAGGGGTTTTGACCATGATCGAGAGAACGTCAAATAGCAAGTCTGCTGCAGCAATAGCTGTTATTTGGGCACTAGTATCATAGGCTGGAGCTACTTCTACAAGGTCGGCTCCAACAATTTTGAGGCCGTCAAGTCCACGAATAATACTTCGGAACTCTCTTGTAGTCCATCCACCACTCTCTGGAGTGCCTGTAGCAGGAGCATATGCAGGGTCCAGTGTGTCAATGTCTATCGAAAGATATACATAATTATCTCCAACGATTTTCTTGATGCGTTCAATGATGCCCGCAACACCAATTCGATCTATTTCACGAGCTTCAACAATATGGAAGCCGAGTTTAGAATCCTCCTAAGCGAGATTTGATTGAAACACAACACATTAGCCTTTCTTATGGAAGAGGCACGTTTCTTCTTGTCATACCTCGTATTCAGCAGGGGTATTGACAGTACAACGGATACCACCGTGTACGGATTCGCCTTTGTTGATAAGGCCTTCTTTAGACGCGAAATAAAAGTAGGTTCCGTGATTTAGATTTGGTTTAGCGTCATCTTTGTATATATAGGGTGACCAAGAATCTAAGTGCGAATCAAAGTGAATGACGGACACCGGGCCGTACGTGGCATGAATCGATCGCAAAATAGGCAGCGTAATCGTGTGATCGCCACCCATAGTGATAAGTCGGGGGAAGTTCCCAGCACGTTTTGCAGCTGGTTTGCGAATCAGCAGTTCCTTGTAGCCGTCATGGATGCTTTGTACTGCCTTTTCGCTATCAAACGGTCTAGCACGGATAAATAATGTTAGGCATGAACAAAGAAGGAAAAGAGGTAACTACGTTGCAAAGATGTCTCCACAGTCTACAATTTTCGCCCAGCTCATGAAGGGGTTAACAGCCAAAGGTACATTATAGCCACCAGAGACGATGGTGCGTCGGGAAGCTTCTCGAATACCACTTGGGCCAAACCGAGCCCCTGGGCGATAACTCACAGCTTTCACTAGTGTCAGAAGCAAATCGACGATAATATGTAGTTCGCTTAACTGGTATCCATCGGTGCTCCGAGAAAGGCGATGTCATAGTCCACCGATTTATTTTTCCAACATTGCTCGTAGGGCAGATGAGCAAACGTACCAATACCGGCGTACACACCGTCGATGGACGTAGGAAGAACCCATTGCTTGCTGTCGCCACGCGAGTCAATACCACTGCTTCCATAAAGAGGATGTGCCGCCGCCATAGAGACGGCCGATACAATAGCCATTGAAATGAGTTTCATAGTAAAAGTACTGTACTGGCAAGAAATAGTTCTAAAGTGAAAATCTTTGAATGGGTCGCTCCATTTTATATTTATGTTAGTCACCATTGCTGAGGTTACCGGGCAGGTGTCGTACAGCGAACGACGTTCCGAAGGGATACCGTTGATGTTGTGGCGTATGAGTCATATGTTTAGAGTCGGTGATACGCAGTGAAACACATATCCAATAATAACTTTGCAATGGAGTCTAAAATAGTTCCTACTTACTTTTAAAGGCACTTTATCCACTAAGTCGGTGCGTTGAGAAACAAGCCAAGGCAATATCAATGGGCTGATGCCGTTTTTTAGGCTGTGGTTGAGGGACGGATTTATTTGCCTTTTTAGGGTCTACCCACTTCCCCAAAGAACCTCGGGAATTTCTTGCTGCTTTACAGAACCAGCACTTTGGAGCGTAGCAATTGCATAGCAGCCACGATAAAAAAAAGCAGAAGTGGAACTTTTTACTTCAAGAATATGTAATAGAAAACATTTACAATATTTTTGCACATACTGATGGAACATGTATACGGATGACAACTTATCGCATCCATGCTGTCAGAGCATATCGCTCTTTATTCGCATGTAACACGGCATGATCGACGACACCACTTAGAAATAGCACAACTCGTCCCATCAGTGGATGAACTGTTCTGTCCGATGTATCTGCCATATCAGGACGACCAAACAGTTTAAGTTCACCTCCATCACCGGGTGTCCATTGTGGATTGAGATAGCAAATGGCAGTAACTCGTCGTTGATGTGTATCTTCTGGGTCGTCCGTAGGGAACGCGTCACGGTGTCGTTCATATCGAGCATTATCAGGATGATAATATGCAAGCTGGTATTCTGTGCGCCCTTTCAGTCGAATCATTGTAGACAAATCTTTATGCAAAGGACCACTGATGAATTCCAGGATCTTTCGTAGATGTGGCGGGTGAGAATCAGATCCAGGCTCTAACCTAACCGGATGTGAGGAGTGGTACTTTTATATAAAAATAGATGCGTTTTCTTACCACATGATCGCATCGTCTCGCGCACTCACGTCGCGAAAGGGATCTTCCTCTTCGTCCTTGAGATGGCTTGCTTGACAAAACTTGTTACCTTTTCGTAGTTGCTCAGCCTCCTCGCGAGCGCCTTTACATAGCCATTAATCCATTTGTTACTTTTTCATTTTGATGAAACCTTTTAACGTGTCCAAATCGAGCAGACCATCGACGACAGTCCAACCATGTCCATAAAGTTCCTCGATGGCTTTACACGACAAATGTTGAAGATGCCAGTCAGCACACTTTGCTTGTGCTTGTGTTGTATTGACCTCATTGTAGAACAGCCGTTGCGCAATGAGTAATGGATTTTCTTGTTGATCAAGGTATTTTAAAAGGTCATTTTCAGTGATCTCTTCAAATTCTTCCTCCACTTCTTCTTCTTCATCGGGATTGTATTCGAAATCGGACGGAAGATCGCTTTTATCATCAGGAAAGTCGGGAAGGTCTGAAGTTACAGTGGCAGCAGCACGTAAAATACGAGCTTCCAAAGCGTCGTTGTTGGATGTCATGAATTGCGATACGTGCTCGTGTTTACTTTTGAAATTTCCTCATTCAATGCGAGCGGAGACTAAAAGCATGATCAATGCCCATCCATTCGCGCCGAACCAAACTATTCGATTTTTCCCATGATTCTGCGTCTATTCGAAGATATTTGGCGTCACTTCCAGATAAACTCTGCGTTTTGAAGTATTTTTTTTTACGTGCATCTAATTATATGATTCTCGTATCATACTCTTCCATATTACTTTTTGAGCTGTTGATGGCTTCCCATTATCTGAAGGCAGAGACAGAATTTCATTGTCTCGTGCAAAGGACATGTTAAAGATAGGACCCGATTATCCCGTGTTAAACATAGGATTGTTTGTCTCATGCAAAAGACGTGGTAATGATCAATTCTTTTTTTTTTTTTTTTTTTACATCATGCCAAAAGGTGTGTTATCTCACGCAGAAGGTGTGGTCGGTGGTAAGGCATATCGTGTCATGCAAAGGATAAATCAGTGATCGGATTCTTTTGACTCATAAAAGCGGTATCTCAGAAACAGGATTCCGTCGCCTCATGCAAAAAGTGCGTTGAAGATAGGTTCCTTTTATCTCATACAGAAAGAATGTCTCAGATAACGGAAAGTAATGCATATTTAAAGGGAGCCCTTCTTTTTCCTTTTTTTCTTCTTCTTTGGCTCTGTTGAAACAAACATCCCCGGTACGGATGTTGACTTTATTGCATATCCAGGATCACTCATTTTCTTGTATACCGTTTAGGCTACATGACCGCTGTCCCGAACCGTCTTGCCCGTGTTGGTGCTTTATGCCCACACTAAAAGTACGTCTCTTCAGAGACGCAAGTTTTATTTAATGTAGCGTAAAAAGTGATTCAATAAACAGTACTCTCCGTTTGCTTCAAAAATGAGCTTTACAGTGGAGAAATAGTCTTCCCAAGTGAATGAAATGGACAGGCGCATGTCTAAACAATATGGCTTTCACCATGGGTTTGCTTTATTACGTTTGCAATCCTTCAAAACGTTATTACGATCACCTTTGTCGATGAATTTCAAAATAGCCAGATAAGAAAAGGCTTAATTATCAGCATCTACCGCTTTTGTTACAGCGAGTATTATCAGAGTTGAGATATCACCAGTCGACTTTGAACAATAGGGTGTTGTAAACATGTGTGTATCTCTGCGGGCATTGACGTCGCGTTACCATAACGTACCGCACGTTTGGTAACCAGCACGGTATGCAGTGTTCGTACAACTCTTTGTTTAGTCATAGGCTCGACATGTCCTTCTGGCACACAATCCAGTATTTTTGTTAACATGAAGTGTCGATATTACCTTTGTTCATGGCAAGTAAACTAGGATTTTCTGCCTTTTTCAGGCAAACTCGACACCAGTATGCCAGTCCAGAGAATTTGCCGTGCACATTCATTTGGAACGTGGCATCCTAAATGCAAACTAAGGGGTCACGTCTGCTGATGATCCTACAGATATTGGATTTCCTGGTATGACGCGCGCTATCTTCCTTATTGCAGTAAAGGGTACTCATCTGATGTTTGCAGAATCAACGACGACCATGTTCCCCAGAAGTCGAAAAGTTGTGTGAATCTTGAGCGTCCTCCATGTCGCATATTGTCTGTTTTAGAGGACTTCCGAAGCGGAATAGACGCTCCCTTTTAAGTCCATTTCTATTATAGGATGGCGACGGATCATTTTGATCCATAGCACATCTTGAGCTACCAAAATATGCTTGGGCCTTACATATTCACTAGCTATCTTTTGGATTGAAAGATGATTTGCTATCTACAAACTTCTAGATGTCCAGGTGAGGGCCCACATCCTCGGACTCCTTGCTGCAACTGTCTGAATCACTTTCCACTGAAAAATCTATTCAATTTGGATATTTATTTGATGCAAAGGATCATTCAAATTCCAGGATTGCGGAGATAGGTGTAGGAAAAGAGGTCAACATGTTACTCCTTGAGCACAGAATCCTCTCGTCTGCAAATACGGACCTTGAAATCCTCTGGAGCGGAGATCAGTCCATTTGCCACGATATGGTGAATATTTGGATAAGCCGGCTTCCCTTGTTCGTCGAGCACTGGCAGAATAGTACAAGTGGAAAACAACTGAACAAGTGTATAAAATATTTCTACTTCAGCCTAAATACAGAAACTAAGTTATTGCGACTTATTCACTGGTCATTTGCTTACCAAGTGGATTCCAAGACACAAACGTCTATATATATCCGTCAGTATCATAATAACTTGCTTCCCTTGTTCTTATTTTACCTTCCCCATGAAAATGAGTATATGTCTCGTTCTTCTGGTTTTAGATTGGCCGTTACCCGTAATGGCTTTGAGCAGTTGATAAAACGATCGGGTATGAACGTTTCGGGGTCTTCGTATATGTTTGGATCGGAATGCATGCCCAGGATATTCGTAACGAGTACGGTGCCTTTGCGTATTAGATATCCGTTGTACTCGACTTTTTCATTATTTAATACAGATTAGGGTTTGCGGTTAGTACAGCTTACAATCTTCGTCAGCCATATGAGGAATACTGCTGGGCCCAATGGTACGGTATCGCATGCATTCCTTCTGAACAGAGATCGTGTACGGAAAGGCGTCACGTTCCGAAATCGTCGGTAGTCGATTGTGCGTAGTAATAAATTGGTCAATTTCATTTGAAATCTTCTTTTGGACGTCGGGGTAATTGCAGAGGATTGCGACTATCCATGCCAGTGTTGTAGCGGTAGTATCCGATGCGGCCGTAATAAGATCAACTGATAATATATCATCAGCATTCTCCTTCTTTATCTAAAAGTTTACATTACTTGTAGACACCAGAATATCCATATCATCTAGACCGTACTCTTCCTTTTCTTCGACCATCTTTGCAAGTACGCAGGGTTTTTTTGAATCCAACGTTTTTTGGAAAATTCGCTGCATTGTAGCGTTCCGTTCTTTATAAACGAGCCTGTCATAACGCGCATGAACGCGTGTGATAACCTCGAGCCACGAAAGGATCGGTAAAAAAGTACTTATATCGGACAATGCACTGGTTTCCTTGATCAGCCCATGAACGTTGTACATGATTTCCTTGTAAAGTGGGTCTTCCACGGACTCGGCTCGTTGGGCAAGCATAACGACTAAAATGATATTCAGCGATTCGAGTTGAAAGCGTTTGTAAGGTTCAGCATAGCCTTTCTCAGCGGTTGACTGAACAAAGTCTTTTACGCAAATAGCGGCTTCTTTCTCAATCAACGGGTCAAATTCTCTCACCATCCTAGACTTTAGGATCGATTGTACTTGATCATTTGTTATTTTGGAGCAATTTTAAGGGAAGCAATAAAAGGCTTACCCCATCCTCGTGTTTTCCGCCATTTTGGACCAGGATTCCCGAATATGATACCTCTGTATGCAGGTTTAAGTAACATCTTTGCAGCTTACATGCATTACCTTCCACCCATTGAAGAATAATGGGAAAACGTGTTATGAGGTCTTGATGAAGTGTGACGTCCATGGCCTACAAGGATATCATGCGCAATTTGTGGATCCGCTATGAAGATCCACGTTTGTACTCCGACTTGTAATCGAAACATGGGTCCTGTTAACCATAGGTTAGCCATGGTATCTTTACACAATCCCTTTCCGTGCCATTTACCAATAGACTTGTGCCAGTTTTTAATCGTTTCCTGTGGATCATTGATTAGTGATAGCATATGCCCTGAATAGACAATTTAGTACAATAAAAACTTGACTTCAGCATCAAACAATCGTACCAATATATGGGTAGCAGCCTTCTGGTGCTGGTATTTCTCGTAGACCAGTAGAAAGTTTTTTTGTCTTTCTGCATGCTGTCCAGGTGGCAACGCTGACGAGAGCCAACACACTTGCAATTGCAAATACCGGACTTCGTTGTGCATAGGAGGAGAGGATACAGTCAGTCATAGGAGAAAGAAGATTGATGAAAGGTCCCTAGGCCGCTATGCCACGCTTTTATATTTACGGCGATGCTGATCATGCATCGGACCCAAAATGTAGCCGATTATGCCTCATGTGCTACAAAAAACAAAGCGCCGTGGTCCTTCATCTCTGCACTGCAATAGATGCGCCTACAGCTGAGCACAGGACCATTGAATGCAACCTCTCTGCACCCAATTTGTTACAGCCACTATCAAACAAAAATATATAAAGTTAGAGCTACAGTAATTTCTTTTTGTAGACAATGGCATCCCATGTGGTTGTCTTACGGCTAAATACTGTTTGTCCATTGTCGCGACCAGTCGAAAACGGCGCCAACCTGTATCATTAGGATCTCCCCGAATCGTAGATCTAGCGCCTTTTGAATTCTGTCAATCAATCTTCCGCCTGATTCGCCCTGCGCCGTGCCTCCTGTCAAAATGATCACTTGCAATAGAATCAAATATTAAAATAGAGAGGACCGTTGATGTTGCACTGTACTTCTAATCAGCTAAGCCTACTTAGGATTATTAAAAAAAAGTTTACGCTGCTCTAAACAACCTAACCCTCCATGAAGAACAAGTTTACGTTAACAGAAAATCGATATACGGGCCATTAGTTGATGAATTGCCAACAAAATCATACAACTTGGCCCTCGGCGGACGCATAATTTACTGGTGCAACGTAAAAAAAAAGTCTTTCGCGGTTAGCAAATGGAAGACGCTTCGATGCCAATCTACTTATCGCAATGTAATCCCGCGATTGTGATGTCTGCGCCGCACTCTGGTACGGTGGGGACAAGGTGGAGAGAATCTGGCATAATGGCCAATGGTCAAGGAGCTCCAGAGGGCTTGGAACAACGCAACGTCTGGCGAAGTTCTATTCTGGAAAATAAGTAAAGCTGTGGAAGACAACGGTTATTAATCTGGTGGTGAACAGGGAGCTACACGACAGCCGAGACGGTTCGAGACAGAGGTCATGCAGGCCAAACAAACAGATAGAGAATGATCCTGCATGTGTTATGAAAAATTAACACCCTTACCCGGGTATTAGAGAGGAACAAAGCCAAAGAAAAGGGAAAAAAAGAGATTCAGGCGTCCCTGGATTATTTTTGGTGGAGCATTTATCTTCAAACATTTCCACTGCCTCCGATAAGATACTGGGAACCCATCAGTGGACCAACTCAATACAAGACTTAGGTCATCCGCGCGCGAAATATTCTTTGGATTAATGCAAATGAACCACTCCTCAGCGCGAATACGCCTGATTTTTCACCGCAGGATTTACTCAACTTCAACGTATGGTAGTGTTTATTTGCTGCAAAGCCTCATTCAAAATGCAGTATTGGAGTCTATTCGGCGCCGACAGTAAAGTTACGCCTATAATGCACATCGAACTATAACATCAATGGATCCAAGTTACCTTCAAATAATGCAAGAGTATTCTCAAGAGACGCTCTGCAACTGTGCATTGCAGGAACCTAAAGAATATTTTGTAGAAGCCAATGAAAGCCATCTGCACACGAGATGAATCTGGTAGATCGCCGAGAAGGAATATCATGATATGCCTCAGTGTGTTTATCATAATCATGTAGTCGTTTAGTGACCATACAATAAAGGAAAAGAAAGAAAGTTCAGTATTCGAACTTTCTCTCAACACGACGAACTCAGTCCTAGAAAAGAATGTAGTACTGCATTGCCATTGCATGATATGTCCATTAACATGACAGCTATGGTTTTTACAATAATGTCTGTGTTTCGTTATGCCTGGATATTAAAGTCAAGCGCACTTCTGTTTTCTTTTGCTGGGCCTTACTTTGAGATGGAATAGGGTAGCGTACGAGTCACTATTAAGAAAATATTTCAAAGCACTTTTTTATCTAGTTGCGTTCCCTTTTTCATGGTTAGTTTAACATTGATTGCATAAACAAATACGCATGAAAGCCATAGGGATCTTAAGCAGGTTTTTTTTTTCCACAGCGATTAAGTTAAGGAAAATATTTACTATGAATGCTATTCTTGTTGATGGTGACGATCCTAGTGAGACAGAATGCAAGAAAATCATCTGGTATGACTTGCTTTAGAAGAACAGATGGGAGCACTTGATCGGCTGTAAACGCTTTTGCATTTGCTTGGGGTTCTTCATGACAAATTACATGAACATCCTGAATCCGGTAAGCATAAGGACAAGTTACATACAGTAGTCAGCTAAATTAATAGATTTTGAATCAACATTTGCATTATAGTAATACTTTGAGTTGATCACATATTGGTATTGCGCTGAAGAGTATTTATCAAATAGTTGCCAGTATACGTACTAATAACAGGGGAACTGCATCGAACACTTGGGCAGTCCGGCTTAGGGACACTCAGGCGCCGGAACAGAGGCGGGTGTTAAATAGCGGTATCACAATTTCCCCATACGGACCAGGGCAGGAAAATACTAACAGAAGCACGGAGTGTCCATAACTAGAGTGTCCGTAACTTGAGTGGGAAAGTTCGGTCTCCCTCCAAATTGTGCTCAAATTTCAGAATAACTGCAAAATTGTAGTTACCTTCCAGGTGGGCCGTTTAAGCCATCTTCACAACAGAATTCCGGGTTAAAATCCACGAGATTTATGTCATAAGCAACCAATAGAACGAAAGGAGTCCAACCCCTTTCGTCCCATCATACCAAGCCATCAGCAACTCCCCTCCTGCCCTCTGGGACACTCAATTTATAGTTCAACCTCGAAGATACACCAATGGTGTACACCATCAGCGTTCAAAGGACCTTTATCGTTCGTCTCCCTTTTTAGTTTAGCTAGCACATCTTTTCCCTTCCTTTACCGTTGTAAATGTCTGTAGACGTTCCTTATAGCAGATGAATTGAAGATTTGAAGTTTGCTGCAATAAATTGCGCATTTCAATCGATTGTGTACCAACAAATGTTACTATCCAATGGATCAACGAACATATTTCATCTTCTCGGGTAGTCGGCATTGAAGTTCAGCCAAGTTCTTTGTTCAATGATGATAGGTCTAAACTGTAGACATAAATGATCCTATACACGTGGTCAATCCCAGTCTAAAAAAAAGTAAAGAAGCGGTTCATGCATTCCTTATCTTACATGTTCCAGTTGGAATACTGCGATAACTTATCATAATGAAGCACCTCAACGCATGTATCCCAAGTGATCCATGGAACAGCGTAAGATGACCTTGTTCTGACATCCAGAAATTCGATGCTAACTCTCTGCAAAATTTATTCGACTGTTATATCTCTCTCAATGCCTACAGTCTGAAACCCTTTTTTTTTTTTTGAGGACAAAAAAAACCGAGTATGTCTGTGTTTTTTCCCTTCTTTCTTTTCAGCTTCCCGTCGCTTTCAAAAGGTAAAGATTAATTTTTCATAAGTATGCAGTACAAGCTAATGCATCGTTTGCGGTCAATGGGTGGCGTAAGCATGATGAAGGGTGAAACCACTGTTCTTCCGTATCCCGTCCATGATGACCTCCGTTTCATCAAGAGAAGTATTTGTCACATACAATAACCCTTCATTGACATCATTCATATAGACCATATCCAGAGGAAATAAACTGATGATAAAGCCATGAAAGGGGGATCAAATTGAAGCTCAAGCATGCTGTTCACTTCTCTCTTCGTTACAGATGCAAATCATGTGAAGTGATGAGAGACGACCTTTTCCGATAACTATTTTCTCATTTTTTATTCCACAGCCAGATATTTCATTATGTTTCTTTAGATATCCATCTGGACTACAAGATGGCCAGAAAAGCTATAACCTTTCGATAAATCTTCATTGATTTTGGCTGACTAACATTTAGCCTCATTCTGAAAAAGTGTCGTGTATGACATGGATGCTTGCCTTCGTGTAGTCCACCCCCGCGTATCATCGTAGATAATACGGCGCGATACTAAGGTAAGTCGCACATATATTTGACCTTTTTTTAAATTGTGTTTACAGGTTTATTGTCAACATCCTGCTTTTCTGTCAGTCATTCATGTATCCGAAAAGTGTAAATTTCAGTCAAGTCTATACTGAATACTTTTAAAAACCGTGCGTCACCGTTTAAAGGGTACGCCACTCATATGTGTAGTATACGCGCTGACGCTTTTGCAGTGCACCACTGGGTTCCTGTAAATTACGTGGGATAAGGCAGGCTGATGATGGAAACCTGTGACTTTCGTCCAGTGTGTCCGAAGGCAATTCCCTTGCCAACTGGCTTTCTTAATCATCGAGCATTTCTCTTTTCAACAAACAACAAAGGGAAGATCAAATTAGGAAGAATTACACGATGTTACCACCTTCGTTCGATCTATCTAAATATCCTACCGAGAAGACTATACGACTTCTTGCTTCATTACTGGAACGAATGACAACCGCGAATGATCAGTTAAACAAGGCAACAGTCTCACCGAGAAAGGGAGATGTCCGTCGCTCCTCCTCAGCATCTATTCTGGGGTCATCTCAAAGTTCAACTAATACAACTGTTGTGTCTGGTTCCAGCACATCGCCGACTACATCCGATCCATATACCCGTTTTCATGCCCGCTCTATTCCTTCGATCGATATCCATTCATATTTATCACGTATTCTGAAGTACTGCCCCTGTGCTAATGAATGTTTTCTCAGCCTGCTGGTCTATTTTGATCGAATGTCTAAAAATGCACTTGCGTTCACTGGCCAACCGTTTTCGATTGATTCGTACAACATTCATCGATTGATTATCGCTGGCGTTATGGTTTCGAGTAAATTTTTTAGTGATGTATTTTATACCAACACCCGTTATGCCAAAGTATGAAGTCAACGAAAAGAGACAAAGAGGAGGGATTCCTGTTTCCCAATCACACTTACCTCTTCTCATTCTATCTTGTTATTTCTTTTTATTTTTTTTTCTTTATAGGTTGGTGGCCTTCCTGTCTCGGAACTCAACAGCCTGGAGCTAGAGTTTCTGATTCTCAACGATTTCAACTTGACTGTACCCATCAGTGAATTACAACGTTATGGAGATCAGCTACTGAAGGTCGGCATGATGGAACAAGGAATGCGGAAAAATATGATGTACGAGACACCAACTTATACCAATGGTGCCGCCATTCGACACGGTCGGTCGACATCCTTAGGGTCAAATGCACCCTCAGCAGATCAACGCAAGAGTTGGGATCAGTCAGTCGACCGCGTGTGTGACATGACTGCACGAGTATCCATGGAGGATAATGAGTCTGGCCGACGAATGACCAACGAAGGTGCTTGTGGATTTCAAACAAATTATCCCCGTGGATCATTTAATCAGATAAATTATACGTCTTACGGGCAGGGATATGGATTGCCAAAGGTGCCATCCAACGGCAGTTTACGCTCCAATGTACGAAGAATGGCGAGTTACGGGAATTTACGACAGCCGCAGTCTCCACATCACCAACGGCAGCTGAGTGATGGCTTACAACAGAGTCCGGTGGCACTGGATGCCATGGATTCTGACCGACATCTGTCATCGTTTCAGTTAATGCAGTACAATCGTGCTTCAACGCCCTCGGATGGACAGCATTCCAACCGTCAAAGTAGTGAGTGGTCGCACCAACAGCCGTCACCATCCTCTCCTGCAAGACCCACGCGTCAACGTCATGGCAGTATGGGATTCAGCAATAGTAGTAGACCAGAAGGATGGCAGCGCGCACCAAGACAGTCGCGCTCGAGTATCAACCTATATCAACAAGGCGGTTTTTGGAAACCGGCAGCTTCTGGTGTAGTGATGGACCAACAGACACCTGTTCCATCTTCGATGCGACGTTTGTCTCTTACTGCTATCTATGCACCTCCGTTTATACCATACAATGAGATGTTACACGCAAACAACACGGCGTACTATTCCTCGGCGTATCATTCTCAACCAGCGGGTATTCCCACTCCACCAGCTTCCTCGTCGCCTGTTCATCAGAAACAGAACACTTCGCCAGCACCACCAGCTCATCCATACCCATCTTCTCAACAACCATATCCGATTATGTATCTATAGCTTCTTTCCTTTTCTTTTTATTCTTCTTTATTTTTATTTCTATATGTTTTCGTGATAGTATCCATACACCACTTTATCCTCACCACATTCATATATTATGTGTCTCTGCCATTAACAAAATATCATCTGCTCATAATTACCTCATTTAATCGACTAGCCTTTACATGCTTCTCATTCTATGGCATGATTTTCTGCTCACACAAGTGGTCATCGATGGATGAAACATTATTTGTTGCTTCAGTAACAAGGGTGCTATCAGCTTCTGCAACGTACGGATCAGTTCCGTAAACGTTCCATAACCCACAGACCTATTTTTGTTTGGGTTTGAGCTGTCGCAGTTACTCCTGCAGAAACTTTGTATTGGTTCTTGCCTCAGTATATTCATTTTTTCTGGTGGATCTACAAGCTTCTAGGTAGTTCCCGTTTGGATAACCCCTGCCATCAAGATGTTAGCAACATGGTAGCTGAGATAGTGGATATAAGCCATATTACCAACTGATTTGTCGATAAAATGCTGATGAGAGTGCCTCAGCTAAGTGTGTGTGCTTTCTTTATCATCATCGTTGCATCAAGATCAACACCCGCGATAGCAATATATCCGACATGGTAACAAAGGATGACAAAGTTATTGACACTAGGATTAGTCTAAGTAACCTTCTCCGTTATTTCATCGTTTGTGATAGATTTGATAAATCGTATCTGCTGATTTGATGCTGCTACGGAACTTCTCCGAGGAATGATACAAATAAAACTGAGGATAGTGTTAAAGAGACGCTTCTCAGTGACCGGTGAAAGCACAACCGGAACAACAGAAAGGACTATAGCTTGATGATGTTGATCTAGATGGGGGTAGAGGTACGGAGCATGCATCTTTTTTGTCTTGCCTTCTCTTTCATCGGCTTTTCTCTACTGCACTTAAAGGATAAATGCCTCACTTACTGAATTTCCTCAGAATGTCCCTCTTTACCATGTTCTCAGAGTTCGTATTCTAATGCGCTACCGATGGTCAGCTTTGACATACCTTCATAGCTAATATGCAGAAGATATGCCGTTAACACGTTTTCCAATAGGGTTGACAACATTGATGCTACGTTTGCTTCATCGTGGAACAGTTCAACGCATCTTATGTGCCTTTAAGCAGAATCCGTACGGTTCACGATTTACATCTTTCACATGGGTTGTGACTCTCTGACCATCCCTGGTCTTAAGGAATCGTGGATGTAGGGCGAAAGTTCTACAAGTGAAGGACCAGGAAACACGATATGCACTGCGCGATCAATATGAACCAAGGCGATAAACGCGAAAACTTGGAAGCGGCTCGATAGTCTTGGATATAACATTGGTTCTGCACAAAAGTGTTTAAATGTTTTCTATAGGAGCTCATCATGCTTCATCATTTACAGCTGTAAAATTTTTCTTTCTCATTTTCTCTTCCTTTATGCTTTTGACACGAGCACGAGTGGTCACTGGTGCCCTGAAGTCAATGCAGTTACAAAAGTACAAAATGTCAGAGGATCACACTTAAGAAAATAAGCGAAGTGATCAGCTGTGTCGATCTAGGGTACTCTGACTTATGCAGAGGACGTGCCGCTACGGGACAAGATACTTATATTTCATGGAATACAGCTTTGAAAAAGGATTCTTGATGATTCTTTCTGTGCACGGAAGTCCACTGCCGCACTTCAATCCTCAGCACGCAAGCAATCTTCAGCTCGACAACCAAACCAGATACGACAAATGCAAAAGTAGGAAAGAAAATTGCTATGGTAAGATACTCTGCTTGCACTCTAAACTGATTATTCCAGCTGAAAATAGATTTCTCACTCGGTACCTTCCATTGTGCTAAGGATCCTGTTTCCAAATTTGTCAGTCCAATCAAAATCCATTTATAGTCATGTCGGATCATGAAAAAGGTGGGGTATATTACGGGAACACGAAAGAAATTCAAATTTTAGATGCTTCTGCTGATTTCTTCAGTCTATCTCGAGCAATCAGCATCATATCTGTTATGGCCGTGTACATCTCGGCTTTAGGATCGTTTCTAGCAATACGTTCCTGAATAACGGGTATTATCTGTGACCGAGGACGACCTGCAACAAAGACGATAAATTTAAAGCCATATTTTTCTTCGTATGCCTAGAAGAATAACGAGTGTAAGTAACAGGCAAAATAATATCTTCTTTTCACCTTGTTTAAAAGTCCCAATGTTGTATTGATTTCCTTGTCTTGTTGTGATAATTCTCCTTGATACGCAGCATAGCCTTGTTCCCGGAGGGACTCTTCCGATAATTTGGTTCTTGATTCACCGATACGAGGATGAGCATTAATGACCTCTATTTTCTCTTTCTCTGTCAATTCCAATCCCAGGCACAATTTCTCGGCGTAATCAATCAACTGTGAGTAAGAGGGAAAGGGTCTGGCAGCAAGTAATCTTTGAGCTAGAGGAGGAGCGGTTTCGAATAAAGTATTGACGGCTTCTAAAAAGGTTTCAGCAGGAGCAGAATTCAATTGGTTAATGGGAAGTAACGTGGCCATGTCTTTAAAAATAAAGAAAGAACAGAAAGTTTAAGGGAAAAAAGTGAAAAAGAATGCGGAGTAGGAGCAAAAAGATCACATTTCTGGAAGGATGAAGAGAGTGACTGTCAAGTTAAACAAATGAACGCGATCGGCAAGGCCGATAAGATGGGTTCAATGGTGTAACGGAGAGTGAGCTGGGGTTAACAAATTTCACATGCCGAACAGATTGTGGAGAGTCAGCAGAAACGAAGGGCAACACAAAGGAAAATATTTTAGCCTCAGTTAACGTTAAATAGTGACATCACATACCAAAAAAGGAAAAACAAGAGCGAGGCTTTGTGACATGGGTTCAATAGTTCCAACCCCCCTTGCACGCCGCTAGAAATCAGCAATCATTTTGAAAGACAGAATTTTATTTTTTTTCTTATATAATCATTTCCATTTATCTGCGCGTTCCCTTTTTTTCTTTCTTTTGTTGTTGTTGGTTTCTTCTTTTTACCATGTCTGCCATCCGCGCTTTCACCACACTTAAAGTAAGAAGAAGACATTTATATCAGTAGAAGAAGAACGTTATCATCTAAACGAAAACAATCGATTAGGCTGCCGCTCGCCCCAGCGCTTTCCGTTTCGCTCCCGCCACCGCTGTTGGTGCCACCCGCGCCTATTCTTCCAAGGTCAAGGTATGAATTGTACTTCCTTGAAAAATTTTTACTTAATTACGCGATTTTTTTTTGTTTTACAGAGCTTGAAGGAACGTCTTGCTGAACTTATCCCAGAAAAGCAAGAAGAAGTTAAGTCCTTCAAGAAGGAATATGGTAGCAAGGTTCTTGGTGAGGTCACTGTTGACCAAGCCTATGGTGGTATGCGTGGTATCAAGGGTCTTGTTTGGGAAGGCTCTGTTTTGGATGCTGAAGAAGGTATCCGTTTCCGTGGTTTGACCATCCCCGACTGCCAAAAGGTTCTTCCTGGTGCTGAGGAAGGTGGTGAACCTCTTCCCGAATCTCTTTTCTGGTTGTTGGTTACCGGTGAGGTCCCCACCCAGGAACAGGTGAAGGCTTTGTCTGCTGAATGGGCTGCCCGTTCTGCTATCCCTGAATTCGTTGAGGAAATCATCGACCGTTGCCCCAAGTCTCTTCACCCCATGTCCCAGTTCTCTCTTGCTGTGAACGCTCTTCAACATGACTCTCACTTTGCTAAGGCTTACTCTGAGGGTATCCACAAGACCAAGTACTGGGATCCTACCTTCGAGGATACCATGGACTTGATTGCCAAGCTTCCCAAGGTCGCTGCCCGTATCTACCGCAACGTCTACAAGGATGGCAAGCTTCCTGAAATCGATGTTACCAAGGATTACTCTTACAACTTCTCCAAGCTTTTGGGCTTCGAGTCCAACAAGGACTTTGTTGAGTTGATGCGTCTTTACTTGACCATCCACTCTGACCACGAAGGTGGCAACGTCTCTGCCCACACGTAAGTAAACTAGTTCATATGATCTTTTTTTGGGGGGATGAAGGTGGAAACATAGATGGGAGAGGAGGTGGGAGATGGTGAAGAAATTTAGGACTGGTTATTGACATCGACATGAACCTATTTTGTTTAGCACTCACTTGGTCGGTTCTGCCTTGTCTGACCCTTACCTTTCCTTCGCTGCCGGTTTGAACGGTTTGGCTGGTCCTCTCCACGGTTTGGCTAACCAGGAAGTTTTGCGCTGGACCTTGAAGCTTAAGGACTCCATCGGTATTGATGCCTCTGAGGAAGAGATTAAGAAGTACTTGTGGGATACTTTGAACGGTGGTCAGGTTGTTCCTGGTTATGGCCACGCCGTGTTGCGTAAGACCGATCCTCGCTACACTGCTCAGCGTGAATTCGCTCTTAAGCATCTTCCCGATGACCCTCTCTTCGGTCTCGTCTCCAAGTTGTACCACATCGTTCCTGGTGTGTTGACTGAGCACGGTAAGACCAAGAACCCCTGGCCCAACGTGGACGCCCACTCTGGTGTCCTTCTCCAGTACTACGGTTTGACCGAGCAGGACTACTACACCGTCCTCTTTGGTGTCTCGCGTGCCCTTGGTGTCACCGCTCAGTTGATCTGGGATCGTGCCCTTGGCATGCCCCTCGAGCGCCCCAAGTCTTACAGCACCGCTTACCTCAAGAAGATGTTCGCCAAGAACTAAACCAAAAAAGATGCTATGTAAAGAATTTAGATTATCTTCAAAAACTTTTCTCCTTTAGGTTTCCCCTACTCTTGTACATTTTTTTTCTTTTTACCGGGAAATACAAACACCTATCACCATACATACACTTTTCCAACATGTGCATTTAATCCTATTCCTCTACTGTATGGAATGCAGGATCTAATGCAGTCTTATGTCAATGACAAAGACGATATGCAAAGCAAATTTGTCATCATATTTTCTACCCTGCAGGAAGGGGCAGCACAAGTGTATAATTTAACGAAGAGGAAAAAAGAATCACAGGGCCGTCGGAATTTTAATCCACGGTTGGAGTCAGAACACACACATCTAATGTGAAGTCTGCCACCTACCAGTCTAGTGGATCTAGTCAGTTCAGTATACAAGATAGATTGAACACTTATCATGGATAAATAATAAATAATAACTACTCTATTGAATGGGTTCCTTGATGCAGCTCTAAAAGCGTCTTGCTTTCGCAAGAGTGAAGTTTGTGACGAGAGAAAATGACACATGCATTGTTGATAGATCAAGTTCTGGTGACAAGTTCATGATCAAATTAAAAATTCCCGAAACTATTGGTCATTAGATTGAACACTCCAATAGTGGCCCTATCGAGAATGACCCAAGTGCTTCGTACTCCTCAGAAAAGAGAAGAAAAGCAAAAGAAAGGGGAGCGATCTACGTAGAAATGATTCCATATTACTGATGCTTGCTAGAGGACACTGCCGATATGTCGACATTTCTACATAGGTACAATGTATATAATGGCGCTGGTAAAAAGAAACACCTTGCAAAACTATATATGCACAAGATAAAATAGTTCGTTCTTATACCAGAAGTCAGACACTTGAAGATTATAGGACAATATAGTCTTACTATTGGAGATGAGGAGCTTTAAAAGCAAAAGTAAGAGAGAACGACATGACTTTTCTTGTATAATATAAGTTGGCGATGTATTGTCATATGAAGAATGCTATATATGCTGTCTATGTGCCTGATATCCTTCAGGTTTCTCTTATGTGCCTTTACTAGGTACTTTCTTCAACTTCAATTTTCGCATTCACTGGATAGCGGATGTACAGCTGTTCTGTACCTTACCTGCTCTTGAGCGCGTAGGGCATTCCGTTTTTCATTGCCAGTTTGCAACAATTGTAGGATACAGTCGCTCCAACGCCAAAGAGCGGCTTTTTGAAAACAAGGGCGGCCAATAAAAAATCAGAAGGCGGGTTTTATTTTCTCAAAGGGCAGTTTTTATTCCCCCAAAGGACGGGTTTATTTTCCTCGAAGTTCGATATCTTTAACAATCTTTATTTACTGAGTGTTGATTTAAATATGCTCCTCATTTAAACACATTTCAAAAACGTTTACAGAATGCTGTACAAACGCATGGAGATGATTGGGAGGCAGCTAGGTCCTCCTTCTCCTCAAACTTACCACGCTTGACTTTGTTCTTAACTATTTCCCAAGACTGCTCGATTGGGTTGAGCTCTCGAGAATAGGGTAGAAGATAAATAGGCTTATAGCCTTTCCTAGTTATAAGTTCATCTATTTCTTTAGCAATGCGAGTAGACGCATTATCCACAACTGCGTCATGGCCCTTCATCTCAGGGAGACAGTCTATATCATCCATAGTTTTCTCGAGAAATACAAGGTAATGGCCAGTAACAGTACCTCTAAGCACAGACTTTTTGTTATTATATGGCGTTTTTCTTTTGCGATTATAAAAATCGATCTTGATGCCCTTAGACCATTCCTCTTGGGGGTTTCGAAGCTCCATGGATACGACAAATTTAGAAGAAATGGCACCAAAATCGTATGAGATACTGCTCTCGTAGAGGGAGTGGTTACAATAGCTGGTTTTCCTTTTTCAGCCCAACCACCTGAAGGTCGCATGTTGATATTGAAAGCAGATTCATCTACAAATATGCAGTTTTCAAGATAACTCACTGCGCGTGCTACTTATCCCAGTAGAAAGTTAAAGGCGAATTTTTAAAAAAATAAATCTTAATACGGTAGGATGCAATATCTTTTTGAGTTAAGCATCTAGATTGTTTTTGTTTTTAGTCATCACGGTCTAACTTGCAATTAAACAATAGCCAAACGATTTATTTCGAAATCTGTATAGGTGATAATTGAAAAAGTATTGATTTGTGTCATAAGCGACGAACGTGTTGATTTTAGTGCTGTTTTCTTAAGGCTTTTTTTAAATGTCTGCGTGCCCTCTTCAGTTGTTGTATTTCTTTACTAATTTCATTTATCGCACGTTTGGTGTTGAGCCTCCATTCACTACTAGGGGTAGTAACAGCATCGGTGATATCAGCATTGGCTTGTGATGAAGATATAGGCGTAGTGGTACTGTTAGCAGTTTGACCATTAATACTGGAAGAAGTAGATTGGTTGTTGAAGTTGATTTTTTTGTACAGAGTAAGTCACTAAAATGCCATCACGTAGTAGAGTTGGATGAAATGTAAAATGTATATTGTTAATGATAAGGCCCTTTTTGACATAAGTATTGTAAAATACAGATGCGGCTGTGGTATTTGAATAAGTTTAACAAAAGGGAAACAGATAAAATCCTTTGAGACTGTTGGATATGTTTATTTCATTCAATTTGTCTGCCTACTTATATTTGTTCAGTCTTTTTGGAATTCAGATTTAAGTGAACGTTCTTCTCGGTGATAGGTGTTCATGATGGTAATTACTGTGGTAGCAGTGCCACCTTGTTAACGACCTCGGCGATGTCTCTATGATTTAGAGATGAGGCATAATCGGTGTTCCAATATAGAGAAGCTCACTGTAAATGGAAATACGTTAATCCCGATCTTCCTGTTATGGGACATATTTCAATAGGATGAATACTACGACCGTCTACATGTACCACAGCGCCTTCAGTGGTTGAGAAATGAAGATATGAAGCACTAAGAAGAAAAGTAAAGAAAAGTTAGTAATCAAGTAAGAATTTGATCAGGATACATACTCAGACTTTATGTCTTTCTGAACCTCATTCGACAATTTAAGATTTAGACAACCTAGAATCTCTTTCATCTGGCCGTTCGTCATATTTCTTTTGCTGAAACGCTTCTTACGCACACTTGTTTGTTGGGTTTGTTACATCCAGCGCATATAGTTATGTTTACTACGACAACCCTGCAAAATACAGATCGGCCAACTCTCTCTCTGACTGCACTAAATGTTTATGGATCTGCTCAAATGCTAGATCGAGAGGCAGAATGGCGCTTAGATTACGTTTCAGTGCGCTACGACTGCTCTCAACGCGCTGAGTAGCGGTAGATCCGAAATGCAGCAACTTTCTCGTCCGATATCCAGCCCATTTATCCACGCAGTTGAGCCATTCGGTTGAAAAATACGAGATAATGTCTTTTCTCGTCGGCTTCAGACAAAGATCTGTGTCTCTAGCGAGAAGCTGAAGCTGTTGCAGATTTTCTTCAAAGTCTTCCGCGGTGCAGCTGTAAATCATCTTCTTAACATAGCTGACACGTATGCTTGGTTTTAATGTCTACAAATACTCCGCTAAATGCCTTGGCAATGTTATTCATCATGTGCGAAATACACAATAACTTCACATTATGTGGGAACACACGATCCAACGCATTCGTCAGGGCTACACACTTATCAGTGGCAAAGATGCTGGCTACTTCAGCATTCTTGAAGATCTGTATCCTTAGGGTTTGCAAGAACCACATATATGTATCTTCTTGCTCATTATCAACCCATACAAACGCAATAGGAAAAGTTCGCAAGGTGGAGCCACCGACGTTGCTGACACCTTGGACCGAAATCAAGGGAATTTTCGTACAGCTTGTGTTGTACGTCGCATCAATCTGTATAGTTTCTGGGAAACGGTGAGCCCTCTCAACCATCTTTTGCGAGGTGAAGAAGAGACACTGCAGATGACCTGCCATTATGATCGTATAGGACATTGCAGCCCTTATCTTCCATGCGTCTGACTAGGGATGTCGCTGCCTGATGTAACTCTACATCTTCTCGCTTGGCGTTCTCGTACTTCAGGCTGTTGATGTCGTGGACTGTCAACTTGTTGCGCAGTACATTCTGATCATTCAAAGCCCTCAGAATTAATCTAGTGTTGACATCAGCATCGATCATTGTTGTCAACTTCTTGACATCGTCTTCAGTAATCATCAACTTTCTGCCTTTGCTTGACGATGAGAGATTCTCAGGCGTTAATTGATGGTTATGATATCTCTCTTCTCCATCTTTGGGTTCAATCAGAAAGAAACCCGAATCTTTTCTCATATACAGTCTCAAGATGTAAGGACAGTTGGTGAGAGTAGTCTCACAGAGCTTTTTGCGATCACTATCCTCAATGCTGCGAGTGTTGCGATAGGTTCCTCCTTTGGTGTACTTAAGATATAGCTTAGTAGGGATATTGTACTTAGTAGCTGACGTAAAGTTATTAGATGCGGCATAGTCGTCTAGAACTTTGCGGACAGTTCCCTTGTCGGGAAAGTCATTCGTAGGAAATTGCGGAGGAGGGTGGCTGACGGGATAAAGGTTCTTCTCCTTGATGATGACAAAGTTATTAGCGGGATTCATGGAGATTCGCGTTCAGGTCAAAAGTAATGAAAACAGTTAAGACGGAGGAGATGAAAAAAATAGCCGCACCGACTAAATTATCGGCGCCGGACAAGACGTCGCTTGGATAGTTGGATCGGGAGTGGTATGGTCCCTAAGAGATCTGATCGATTGGCGATCTTTATGCTGTCATTTCTAGCGGCTGGCTGACGTGATATCCTTTTGAAAGAAAGATTGCAGTTGGACTTCAAGAAATTATGGATAGTAATCTTTTTAATGTTCAAGCCGTCGAAGCTTGTAGTGAGAGAGGCGACTGCGTCAATTAGTCGTGCTTGTGGGTTTTCATCGTAAAAGTCAACTAAGTAAGTTTTATGCCCCTGTCCTAGCTGGGTCTTTGGCCTATTAATCTTTTCGTCTGTTTTTCGAAAATATTCCAGTCTTTGTCTTCTTTAAGTCTTTTAGCCCACTTTTGAGCAGTACGCTCAGCAATACCGCCTGCTAAGCGGCCAGACTTCGCAGCATTAAAGAGCTTCACTTTGTTCATATACACAAACAGAAGCTTTTGCTCGTTAGAGTACTTGTTGTATCTCTTGACTTGCATCTTAACAGCCATTGCAACATCCTCCATCATCGCATCAAACTCCACATCAGGTCCTGCTCACTTCCTTGTGCTTCGCAATACTGCATAATACGAGTTAAGGTGGTTAAATGGAACTGAGTCACATTGTCTTCCCACTCCTAGCATCATTTCCATTCTCGTCAAACATTTTTCCTTGTCCGTCTTCGTAATAAAAGCGAACACTCATTGTTTTTATGGTCTTTGTTGAATTAAAAAACGAATTTTGAAGAAGAGAAAACCGCCCTTTGACAAAAAAGAAAGCCGCCTTTTGAGAAAAAAAACAACCGAACTTTGATATTTAAGTAGCCGCCCGTTAGAACGACTGTAGGTCCGATATTTCCAAAAGGAGATAGCCGACAAGTTACACTAGCACATGCGGGTTGAAATGCGTAGAAAGCCGCTCTAGACTTCTTTGAACACATTCGGACCAAAGAGCTACTCAATTTTTTGGAATAGAAACGATTCAATATCAGCAGAACGTCATAATCATATAAAATCAATGGTTCAGAAAGATAGGAAGAAAAGGTGAAGTTGATCAGACATAGGCTTCAACGGAATTTAATGGACAGATTTCGACAGGAGATGGCGGAACCATAAAATGTAGCGAATACAGCGGAACTGATAGAAAAAAAAAATAATAGACGGAATGAAATCTCTGCAAGTGATTTACCTATTGTATGGAAAATGAGACAAAGTATAAAAAATCTGAAATGAGATATACCGGTCGACAGTTTGACGAAAGACGAGCATTACAATTATGTATCATTCTCTGCAGTTGTAATGTTAAACGTGTTACACTTCCCTCAAGTTTGGTTGTTCACGCATGACAGCGCCTGGAGTCGCGCTGATCAATTTATCTGTCATACCAACGAGCCACACACGTCGCAAAGCCCGGCGATTTATTACAAGACTCAAGAAGGAGGAGGAATTTTCGGAGTTCCGCCGTTTTGCACAGCCGTAGGTAACAATAGATAGTGGCACTTGTGACACCCTGGCAATATATTTAAAAGCTCGGGATCAGCAAACGTCATATACTCGCCTTTTCCTTATGGTGTTTGTAACGCAATGGGTGGCATCCGCTCTGTACGTGATCATTCAGGTATCCGCACGTGCCGCTTTCTTTGGGCTCTGGGCGATGCTTGCCTTTAGGATGGAGCGCGTATCGTTGGTGTACTGGCTAGGCCAACGCAGTCTGATAGACAGGATCTGCACGATGTTTCGGCCAGCTGTCGCAATTGGTCGCCGAAGCCTCGCATATATTCCACTTTTGGTTCTGATTGTTGCTGTGGATTTTGGTCTGGGAATCTTAAATCCCATTCTCTCTCATGTTTACAATCCTAGAACTATCCCAATCGACACGGGTGCGCAAAATTATTCCACCGTACGTATAGATGCATTGAAAAAGGCACCAACTTATCAAGAACTTGGAGCTATTGGAAGCTCTCCTGTCAACGGCTTGCACATGATGACGGACTACACGTGCCGTTCGTTATTCCAAGGCTGTTCATCTACAAAAGACAGTATTGGCCTCTACTTGACTCCGCCCGAACCTCTGAAGGAATTACCAGTTGACCGCAGCCAAATTACAAAGTACGACTACGATAAAAACGTATCGTATCCTTCTTTCTTTCGTCGATGGGGAAACATCGATGTTCTGCCTTTTGGAAACGATACACAATACCTCATTGACAGCTTTGGCGGCCTTAATCACACCAGTTTGTTCGAGAAGATAAGCGACAATGGTCGACGAATGTACAACATTATATCAAAGCGGGAACTAATAGAAGACGCTGCAGAAGATTTTAAATTGATGATGAACAATTTGGACGGCGGTGTTTACTATCATACCGATGCGCCATACAGCAAACGTCTCCATATGTATAATCTAACGTTCGCCAAACCGCCAACTACCCATATGTGGTCGCCAATACAAGGAATTCAGTTCCGTTGGAATCACTCGGCAGTGTCAAGCATACTTTATCAAGTTAATGGCGATCAACAAAACTATACTATCTTGATGGAGATTGACATAAAGCAGAGCAACTATTACTCTAGATCTCCTTATGATCCTGAGAAGTTTGCGATGCTGGAGAACTTTATTCCATCAAGCCTGAATCGCAGTATCACCTCAGGATTATTCAAAGAGCTGTGTGCCAATCTCACCAAAGCCTCTAGCAATGCAGATAATACAATTGGATACATCGATATGTTCTCCGATGATAACGTTTTTGGGACGGCTGCGATCAAGCTAACTAATCAGGCTCAATTCTCGGGAGGCGATAGATGGACCAGAGGCCTTGTCTTTATGACGCTACAGGCAATTACTAAAGTGCACGTTTTTGAGAGACCAGAAAATTGTAGACCGCAAAACGTGAACGTAGCATTGAATGAACCGTACTATAACTTCATCGCGACAGCTAATAAATCGGACCAGGATGCATGTGCCAAACTGCAGACGCTAGCTTTCGATACTACAACAAGAAGCCATGAATGGTTGCCAAGGTCCCCAGAGATGGAAGACAACCCCTACGACATGCCACTGCGACAGTTTGCATCGTTACTGGGCAGTTCGCCAGATGTACCTGCATTACTTGCTTCGTTTGCTACAAATACATTCCGTGAAGGTTCTGTTGCAGTGTATGGGACTAATATCATAGCATATACAGGTGTGCAACTCGAGACCGCGTTCTGGGCCGGATTTGGCGTCCTTCTAGGGATAACTATATGTATCTTTGCGCTATCCATCTTCCTTACGACGTTCTACTACCGAAGCTCTCTCTACGATGTGCTCAGAATAACCGTTACTGGAAGTCCTACGCCAACAGCCGAGATAGGCCTACGTGTTGATGAAGACGATAGCAGAATCGCGTCGTTAACAATTAATGGCATGCAAGTTGGTAGCAACGATCAGTCTTTAGAAAAATTATATAGCAGAACAAAATAGTTCGTCATGGTATGGTAATGCATAAAAAGTAATTTTTATTTCTGTTGCCATCCTTATTCCAGGTACTTATTACCATGAAACAAAACAAAAAACATGAATTTCCACATAGTCGCGTACGTCCCTTCGTCTATAGAATCTCAAAGATTAGTTAAAAGCTATATGGTTTAGCGTTGTTAATCTAGTAGTGAATTACATTCGATTTTCATTGCTGGACGAGAAGTTGTTAGCGAAGCAATCCTTTTTGGTAGGTAAGTAACCGTCCACAGACTGTATTCTCTGAGGAAAGACGACATCTTTCAAGATATAGGGATATGTTACGGGATACTTACCTATCCTGCATGGATACCACTCGTCTTTTAAGGAGATATCATGCATCACCAAACCGCAGGTGTGTAAATTGTAAGCTTGTGAGCCATTGATACCAAAGCTTTAGACGTTGTTTAATCCATGGGTTATACTCGTTACATATAATGCCTATCGGTAGCTTCGGAATTTTCCTGGACGTCTCTCCCGGCTTCGAGGTCACTTTTGACAACCTTGCAGACTTTTTTCCTTTGAGCAATAATAGCTCGCAGGAATTACATTGCCAGATCCTCAGAAGCATAGTTAAATAAGAAACCTTAGATGCAACTCGTAGAATGAGCGGAACTTCACTTGTGATTTCGAGACGTTTCCCCAATATGTTGCTTGTTGACCAGAGCTTGTTTGCATGTTGTGGAACGGGGTCTCAGCCAATAAGATTACATAGAAATGCGACCTGAAACTGGCAGTGTCTCCACGGGCCGCAAAAATTTCACGGGCACAAAAATTCCAAAAGCGCTGGCCACTTGTTTTTCGAGCAGGCAACCATTATCTTGTTGGCTATGGGTCTAGAAAAAGACACACTTCATGTGGTGGTTCGCTTGCCTTTTAAACGACCTTCTGGATTTGTCGAGCCGCCACCGGTAATATGACAACTTCTCTCTTCTTTCCGTGACCTGTTTATACGTTAGGTTGTCTGGACGGATGACATGGAACACCGGCTATGGCGCTACATGAGTCAGAAACACACTGATTGTAATATGCCCTTGAGACATCTTTCATGCTGAGAAATCAAACTAAACTGTACTTGCAACAGGGAATTCTATTGCAGAACAACTGGGGGTACCCAAGGAGTACGTCGTCCGGCATGCTGCCTTTATTTACGAAACTCAATTGCGAGGCATCCATCAGCAGCTTCGACTAAGTGAGGTTGGCAAGACAGCTTCCTCTTCACCGTCAACTCCACAGCCTCCACCTTCCCCACAGATTCAGAATATAAGCAACAGACCACCCAGCCGATTACAGTCTAGACCTGAACGATCAGAGAAGAAAGCGGACAGTGATGGTTTCGTGAAAGCGAGATCACCCTCCAGAAACTCATTTAATCGGTCTACTTGGAAAGACAGTAATCAGATATCCTCGTCTTTAGATACTGCGATCATGGATGCTGCTTCCGCAGAAGGAAATTCATCCGCTGTTATGCCTGATGTGGATACGTCACAGATGAAAGATCATGCTAATTCTATGATGTTATCAACACTGTCGACCATTCTGCCCCGTACCACAGCAGAGAAACCAGCTGATACCCAAGAAGAATCTATCTACAAAAGCTTTTCGAGTCAGACGAGTCGGCAGTTTTTTTCACCTTCGCAGTCATTTATTCGTAGCAATGTTATCCCTGATTCCACACAAGCAGCAGGTTTACGAGCAAATGAAGACGATCCAGGCGAGGAGACCGAGGATCATGGTGAAGACGAGGATGAAGAAGGAGAAGGAGAAGGAGAAGAGGTCGATGTCGCCGCAAGAGAAGAAGAAGAAGAAGAAGAAGAAGATGATGACGAAGAGAATAAAGGGGAAGAGGAACAAGAAGAGGAATTTAGCCGTCGTTTTGCAAAGATGAGGTTAGAGCTAGAAGAGCCAGCGTTTTTGCCACGTAGCAGCGTGTCTCCATCTACGTCGAGAAATAACATAAGCATACCTTTATCGCATCAAATAACAAAGGATGGGAAGACAGATGATCGTCAAACAATCAGCACAACCCACAGAATACGCGCAACGGTGACAACAAATACCTCGCCGCCACCACCACGAAAAGTGTTTGGACCGAGCCAACCGCGGACTTCACCGACTGCTGCGCACACCAACATCGTTGTTTCAGATGATTCGGGTAAAGAAAGTGGCAGCGCATTAAATTCAGTTGGCTCGTCCTTCAGTGATCTATCAGGTAAGAAATTTACGGAGTAGTGTAATAGCCTCGTTACGATCTTCAATAGATTCCTCCATTACGCAATCTGCCCTCGAAGACGCATTCTTATCCAAGCTTAACAACGGTTCCAAGATGTAAAGGATCAGACATGCATTATCTCTGGGTCACTCATTTTATTTTCTTAGGTCTTTGCTCGCATTTTCTCGGAAATACTCATAATAAAGAAATAAAAGCGCAGAAGGCAGAAGATGAAAATGCTTGCCATGGTTTATTGAGGGATTACATGTGAAGTTCATTAATTTTCTATCTCTACTGCTTTGCAGCTTCGGCAGGGGCAGCAGCCTTGGCGGCAGACTTCTTCTTGTTCTTCTTCTTGGAGGGAGCCTCGAAGGGAGTAGCAAGAAGCTTCACGATCTCTTCATTCTTAACGGACTTGTCCGACTTGATCAAAGCAGCATCGAAGCGAGGATCGGTAGCCATGACGTTACCGTTCTTGGTAACCAAGAGGGTGGTCAAGAACTGGGCAACAACTTCACCCTCACGTTCGTACATGATATCGTAGGGAAGGACAGTCTGGTGCTTGCTGCACTCCACAATACCCATGCGAGCCTTACGCTCATCGTCCAAATCGCGGAGCGAGAAGGGGAAGCTACCAGCCTTGGACTGGATTTCGGAGTAGACCTGACGGGCAGCAGCCATCTTGAGTTGGTAGCGGATGTCGGTCTTCTTGAAGATGGTGGTACGGGAGTCAATCTGACGGACCTTGCCCTCACCGCTGGAAATGAGAATATCAACAGCATAAACCTCGTTCTCGGCAAATTCAACACGCTGGAAATCGCGAAGATGGGCTTCGGTAGGGTTCAAGATGATCTGATACCAAGGTTGTTCAGAAAAAAAGATTTCTCACCATCAAAAACAATTTACCTGCTTCTTGCCATCAGTGACATTCTGCAACTGTTGGTGTGTAAGCATGCCCTCGACAGGCTTGGTGTTATAAGCAGCAGCGATTTCGTCAACAGCCTTGGTGACATCCATGTTCTGTGGGCAAAAAAAAAAAAAGAAAAAGTTTGGTTGGTTCTTCTTCTTCTTTTGCAAACACGCTTTATTACCTTGTTACCAGGACGGATCATGCGGACAGCGGCCTGCAATGCGGTCTGGGCAGCTTGAATGACATCGGCCTTGACACCAGTGACGGGCTTCTCAGCAGAAGCACCAACCACAAGGGTATGGGCAACGCTGGAGCAATAACCGTCGATCTGAGCACCCAATTGGCTTTACGCAGCAAACGTTAGACAAACAAACTATTTTTTTCCCACAGCAATTATTCAGCTTACATCTTAACGACATCACCGTCCTTCAAGACAGTTGCGGCTTCAGCATCGCTGGGAAGAGGGGAGAAGTGGGCAACACAGTTGTTGACAGAGATAGCGGTGGGGAAACCAATACCTAAACGCGTGTGTCAGATTCCCAAAACACACACACAGAAAAAATAGCCGCGTCCTTTTTTTCCTTACCCTTGCTGATCTTTCCCTTGGTATACACAGACTTTGTGGATTCCGTAATCAACTTGTCACCAGCGATACAGATATCAATAACCTTTGCGTCCTTTACGCAAAGCTTAATGACCTTCTCAAGGACAGCTACGTAGTATGTCAATTTTTTCTAGTTCGAGACTGTATTGCGCGTGTACGCGGCCGTATTGGTCGTCTAAATACCGTTCGCAATAGATGCGGCATCCTTGTATTTTGACAAGACGTTGGAGTCAGCAATAGTGTTGTCAACTGCGGGTGCTTTCTCGGCCATTGGGAGGTTTTAGAAAAAAAAGAGGGTTGGTTCAGACCGGTGGCGATGAGAGCTTGAATGCCCAAATTTTTTCAACCAAGCCGTGACCGTGCAGAACACAAGCCACTGCCGTCTCCCCTTTTTCGGACACTGCTGATTCTCCTCCATCGAGTATTCCGATCGATTCCATGTCAGGCAGAGTAGCCGCAGCGCTGAAGAAGGAAAAACAACCGACCACCCATTCAGCCAAAGGATTTTCCGATCTTGGAGTCGATGAATGGTTGGTAGACACTCTGAAATCCATGCAGATCCGGCGACCAACCGAGATCCAGCAGGCATGCATTCCTCCTATTCTCGCAGGTTCGGGCAAAACCCAATACACAAAGAATCTCAGCTAACATGATGTATCGATGTTAAAGGAAAGGATGTGATTGGTGGTGCAAAGACTGGTTCCGGTAAAACTGCTACATTTGCTCTACCAATTTTGCAAAAGCTGTCCGAGGATCCCTACGGTGTTTTCGCTTTGGTACTCACACCAACTAGGTAAAAAAAATATTTAGTGTAATGATGAGCCGTATAATGACCCATTCAATAGAGAGCTTGCATTTCAAATTGCTGAACAGTTCCGTGTACTGGGCAAAAGTATGGGTCTTAAAGAATGTGTCGTCGTTGGTGGCATGGGTAAGTTTGATTATGCGTCAAATGAGCTGTATAATTTAATGAATGTGGTTTGTAATAGATATGATGAAGCAGGCTTTAGAGCTTTCTAAGAAGCCGCATGTCATTATTGCTACTCCCGGCCGTTTACGAGACCATGTTCAAAGCAGTTCAGGTGCGGTCTGCCTTTCTCGAGCCCGTTTCCTAGTGATGGACGAAGCAGATCGCATCCTTTCGCCAACATTTATGTCTGATCTTGAAGTGATTCTTCCTCTCCTTCCAGAAAAGCGACAGACTTTGTTATTCACAGCCACAATGACGGATTCCATTCTTGCACTTCGCGATGCCAAGGAAGATCCAAAGGAGAGACCATTTGTGCATCTATGTGACATGAGTGTTTCTACTGTCTCTAGCCTTGATCAATTGTATGTCTTTGTGCCATCGCAAGTACGAACAGTCTATCTTGCGCACATTTTACGATCCGAGGATTTCAAAGATAAGAGTGTCATCATATTTTGCGGCAGGGGCTCTACCGCTGAGATGATCACAGTCATGCTCAAAGAACTTGGCATCCGATGCACATCTTTGCACTCCGAAATGACACAGCAGCAACGACTCGACTCGCTTGGCAAGTTCCGGGCTGAAGTCGTTAAGGTGCTAATTTCCACAGACGTCGGTAGTCGGTAAGTGGGACAAGCCTGCAGCAATTGCAGTCATTAATCGTCTCGATTCAGTGGTTTGGATATTCCCTCGGTCGAACTTGTACTGAACTATGATATACCTCGTGATCCAACTGACTATATTCATCGTGTCGGTCGTACAGCGAGAGCAGGGCGAGGCGGTAAAGCTCTGTCAATTGTCTCAGAGAAAGATGTCCAGTTAATTCAGAACATCGAAGAACGAATTAACAAGAAGATGGAAGAGTACCAGATTGCAGACAATGTAATTTTGGATGAACTTTCTGAGGTGACTACAGCGAAGCGCGTTGCAACAATGGTAAGGATTCTATAATGCAAGGAAATGATTCAACTGATACGCTATGATTTAGCATTTGCATGACACAAAGTTTGGAGAAAAGCGACATGTGAGAAAGAAAAAGAAATTAGCGGCTGCAGAATAAGCCCAAATCACTCCCCTTTTTGTTTTTACCAATAGACCTATCGTGTAAATATAAAATTCAACCAGCATTTCAACATATAGTATAGTCTTCCTTGTTCGTTTTCACGACGTCTTACAAACATTTAAGTCGTTACTGTCAATGTTTGTGGATAAGATGGAGACTTATAGCTGATTAACAGGAGCTATTAATTGCTGCGTAGATATTCAAATAAGCAATACTCTTGTAGTTTCAAGTGAAATTTATGGCGGCGTGCAGCCGGGTTTTTGCAATCAGTTCTAGGTTGTCACAGCGATATGCAAGTCAATACAGCGTAGGCAAGAGCTTGAGGATAGGTCAAAGGCCCTGCACTGACGACAAATCCGAATCAAGTACGAGATGGTACCATCAGTCTGTTCCCCAGATATAGTACACTCTTTCCGGAAAGTAAATTCGCCCAATAACGAGAACAAAATTCGGGTTGCACGAAAAATCAATTCGCCCTGATGGAAAATCAATTCGCCTGACGGGAGAGCAAAATTCGTATTGTACGAAATGTAAATTCGTCCTGGCTGACAAATCAGATGTCCTGCTGCCTAGAATATTTTGTAGGACAAGTCTTGGCATCTTTGGATATTTAAGAGCATACCAAATGCTCGTCTTCGTTTTATTTCTTTTTCACAATTGCATCAGAAATCACAGATTATGAACATTCAATTCATGTTTGAAAATGGGAAAGGCTCTGTTGTCGACGAATATGGTCGACCTGAACCAATGGATTATATTGTTGATGAGGAGCAGTTTCGTCTCGAAACGTTGAGCTCTCGTACACAATATTTAGCTCAATTGGCTCTAAAGAGCGAGAAAGAAATAGAGACAATGCAGGTGGAAAAAGAAGTGGTAAAGCCTTGTAGTGATGTTATTATGAGGGAAACATCAGTGAAGCGAAATTATACACGCTACTGTGATCAGGACAAAGTGAGGTTCTTTAAATTGTTGTTTGAGAAGTGTTTGAGTGCGGCCACTGCTGCAAAACAACTTGGGATTCACGTTCGTACAGCACAGAAATGGGCTAAACAGTACGAGACGGATCCTGACAGCATCTTTGAGAAACGGAGAAGGACTGGTCGTCCTCGTATTCTCCATGAGGAACACAAAAACGCTATCCTTGAGTGCATTGATGACAATCCTTCCGTCGTCCTGGACGAAGTAATGAAGAAGTTAAAACAAATATTTACAGAATTAAAAGTATCCAAAACTACCTTGTTCGATTTTGTAAAACAACATTGCAATTTGTCTCTCAAAAAAGCTCGGCTTCAACCCATAGATCGGAATAGCGAAGAAAAGATTCAAGAGCGCTTGGATTGGGTTCGTAAATGGGAAAAAACAGACATGGATTTCACGAGAAACTGTGTCTTTCTTGACGAGTCTGCTTTCCATATTAATTTGAAACGTAGTATGGCATGGTCAAGGAAAGGTACACCGGCAGTGATCACTGTTCCCAAAACACGAGCGACAACAATGACTATTTTAGGCGCGATTTCTGCTGAAGGTCTAATCAAATGCAGCCTTAGACTTCCTCAGCTTCCATACAATAAAAAGAGAAAGCGGGGAGATGGTGTTGGGCAAATAAGCAAAGGAACGGTTACAGAACACTATATCAGCTTTCTAAAAGCCACAATGGATGAAATGGACCATTATCCACACATGAAAGGTCATTATCTTGTGATGGATAATGCTCCTATCCATACATCAGATAATATCGCTAAATACGTAGAATCTCGCGGTTACCGCTGCGCTTATTTGCCTCCATGTTCTCCTGAGCTCAATCCAATCGAGCAATTCTGGTCAGTGGTCAAAAGCAAAGTGAAGCGCAATAAGTTTCTCGAGAAGGAAACGTTGATGACCCGGATCAGTGAAGCTTCTAGTAGCTTGAAATTAAGTGATTTTAAAGGGATTGTTAAACATTCTTATAAATGCTTGGACAAGTGTCGTAATGGGCAAGCACTCTGAAGAAGCTTTCTTTCTACGGAAATCAGGGTGTCTGTTTCTAAAAAAAAAAAACCGACTTATTGAAATGGATCCGTTTACGTTTCTTTTTCTTTTCTCTCATTGGCTGAATCTTTAAAAATATTACGTTTACGTTTACGTTTCCGTTTACGTTTCCGTTTACGTTTCCGTTTACGTTTACGTTTACGTTTCCGTTTACGTTTCCGTTTACGTTTACATTTACGTTTACGTTTCCGTTTACGTTTCCGTTTACGTTTCCGTTTACGTTTACGTTTACGTTTACGTTTCACTTTATTATTTTTCCCATGACAACGCCAACTTTTCAAATTTCCTTTGAACGAAGACCGGGAACGGACACGACAACTAAAAATCTTCTGAAACATCCGGAAGTCAAAGACATTGTAACTAAGGCAGTCGCAGGTGTTGATGGCGATGCCTATATAATTGGAGATTCTGAATGGGCGGACGGCACACAATCTGATGTACTATACGCTCCCAAGGATGAATCACTTGGGCATGCCCCAATTATCGTTGAAGTGCAGCATTCAGTGAACTTTGCCTTTGTCAATCGATCAATCAGGTATTGTACTTGCCCATTACGACACTTGTCCAAGCATTTATAAGAATGTTTAACAATCCCTTTAAAATCACTTAATTTCAAGCTACTAGAAGCTTCACTGATCCGGGTCATCAACGTTTCCTTCTCGAGAAACTTATTGCGCTTCACTTTGCTTTTGACCACTGACCAGAATTGCTCGATTGGATTGAGCTCAGGAGAACATGGAGGCAAATAAGCGCAGCGGTAACCGCGAGATTCTACGTATTTAGCGATATTATCTGATGTATGGATAGGAGCATTATCCATCACAAGATAATGACCTTTCATGTGTGGATAATGGTCCATTTCATCCATTGTGGCTTTTAGAAAGCTGATATAGTGTTCTGTAACCGTTCCTTTGCTTATTTGCCCAACACCATCTCCCCGCTTTCTCTTTTTATTGTATGGAAGCTGAGGAAGTCTAAGGCTGCATTTGATTAGACCTTCAGCAGAAATCGCGCCTAAAATAGTCATTGTTGTCGCTCGTGTTTTGGGAACAGTGATCACTGCCGGTGTACCTTTCCTTGACCATGCCATACTACGTTTCAAATTAATATGGAAAGCAGACTCGTCAAGAAAGACACAGTTTCTCGTGAAATCCATGTCTGTTTTTTCCCATTTACGAACCCAATCCAAGCGCTCTTGAATCTTTTCTTCGCTATTCCGATCTATGGGTTGAAGCCGAGCTTTTTTGAGAGACAAATTGCAATGTTGTTTTACAAAATCGAACAAGGTAGTTTTGGATACTTTTAATTCTGTAAATATTTGTTTTAACTTCTTCATTACTTCGTCCAGGACGACGGAAGGATTGTCATCAATGCACTCAAGGATAGCGTTTTTGTGTTCCTCATGGAGAATACGAGGACGACCAGTCCTTCTCCGTTTCTCAAAGATGCTGTCAGGATCCGTCTCGTACTGTTTAGCCCATTTCTGTGCTGTACGAACGTGAATCCCAAGTTGTTTTGCAGCAGTGGCCGCACTCAAACACTTCTCAAACAACAATTTAAAGAACCTCACTTTGTCCTGATCACAGTAGCGTGTATAATTTCGCTTCACTGATGTTTCCCTCATAATAACATCACTACAAGGCTTTACCACTTCTTTTTCCACCTGCATTGTCTCTATTTCTTTCTCGCTCTTTAGAGCCAATTGAGCTAAATATTGTGTACGAGAGCTCAACGTTTCGAGACGAAACTGCTCCTCATCAACAATATAATCCATTGGTTCAGGTCGACCATATTCGTCGACAACAGAGCCTTTCCCATTTTCAAACATGAATTGAATGTTCATAATCTGTGATTTCTGATGCAATTGTGAAAAAGAAATAAAACGAAGACGAGCATTTGGTATGCTCTTAAATATCCAAAGATGCCAAGACTTGTCCTACAAAATATTCTAGGCAGCAGGACATCTGATTTGTCAGCCAGGACGAATTTACATTTCGTACAATACGAATTTTGCTCTCCCGTCAGGCGAATTGATTTTCCATCAGGGCGAATTGATTTTTCGTGCAACCCGAATTTTGTTCTCGTTATTGGGCGAATTTACTTTCCGGAAAGAGTGTACACATCAATTTTAAAAATTAGCCAAACTTATGACGTACAGGGCAACTACTGCGACGATATATATGATGCGTTGTGCGGTCTCTGCACATGCCCTTGTGATTCCCATCCGTCCTGAAATACTATCGACTTTCGGCACTGGCGTATTTTTTTTTTTTTTTTTGGGATCAGTGTCCCATATGATATGATCATTATATACCATTCAATATCATCGTAGATATATGGGTTCCAATGTCTCATGAATATTTGCAGATATAGTAACATTTTTCCGGAGTATCCTCCTCATATCTAACACCAAACTCTAACAAATTCTAGTATACAACGTTCATTTTTTTGCCTTCGCCTCCAGAAGCTCTTTTGCCTCGTTGATCTTCGTTGCCAAGTAAGGTGATCCACCACGATCGGGATGATTCAACAACATAATACGACGATGAGCTTCCTTGATCTTTGGTTTGGTCGCCTGCGCCTCCCTAAATAAGAGTTGCAAGGTCAATACATAATTAGGACACCACTGACCGAATTTTACCTCAGGCCAAGAATTAAAGCGGCCTCACGCTTGCTCATTTTCGCTTCAAATCCTCCTTTATAGAATTTCGACATTCGAGGTGCTTTTGGCATTTTTTGATACTCTTGAAATGCCCGCAATCCAAGACGACCGGCAGTGGCAGCACCAGCAACTGCAAATCCAATAATAATAGGTGTAGACTATACGCCAAACGTAAGACGAGATTCATGCAACTTGCGACACATACCATTTGGTATTCTGCAATGTTTCCAAACCTTCTCCCCAGGTCAAAACGTTCCCAGTTACTTGTGACTGTTTGAAGGTTCTCCAAAAAGCGCTCTTTGAAATGAAGACAATCACAGACTTGCCCGGTCGGGTTGCTTTCGCCAGATCTAGGAATTTTGGAACAACCTTCTATTCATAAATGAATTACACCATAGTGATGGCAAGTGATAATGATTACTCTGTACAACCGTGAAGGAAGTGACGCTAGAGAAAAATACGGACAATCTAGTGAATGATCCAGATCGATATTTGAATTAGAGGATAGGGATAAGAAAACTTATAGCAGTAATGTCAGTGTCTCAAAAGGAGAAAGACTAGTAATAGTATTGAATTTTTTTTTTATTCAATTGACGTGCTTAATGATGATTAGTTCAAACCACATCGGGGGTTTTGGGGATATCTTTGGCAAAAAGGATCATTAATCTTTTCTTGAGGGACCTCTGTGGAGTTTTGGTTAACTTTCTGAAGCGTCTCCAGTTATGTTACCATTTTCAATAGCGCCTTTATTGGTAGGGGATGCCATGGCGGTGGCGGCGAGGCAGAAAAGGGCCGACAGAGTGAGCAAAATGGATCGCATGGTTGACAATTGAGACAAAGTTAAAGGCTATGGAAGCAAAGCGATTAACATCTTTTATACAAATTTTGGCTCAAAAGTCATACGTGTAATCCTTCTGAGAAGCTTATTTTTTCACATTCCTCTTTTGCGTCGCTATTCCTTTTGTAGTTTGTCGTACTTCAAGTCGATTGTCAGAGTACAGAAGTTTTATAGCATCTGACCTATTACCGCCATACTATTTATTGAATCATTTTTTACACTACTCTAAATAAAATCTTGCGCCTCTGAAGATCCTGGTTTGCACTACAGAAAAATTGAATATGCGGTGGTTAGTATATTAATTTTACGCCAGAAGATTAATCAACTTACGTGAACTTGGTCTCTCCAGTCGACACAAACTTATTCGAGCAGCGTAAAAAATAACTCATGGTTAGTAAATGAAAGGTGCTTTGATGCCTTCTACTTAACTCCCCGAAGGGTAATACCGTGGTAACACGGGACCCAACCCCGCACCGAAGCAGTGGGGCGGGTGGAGGTTGGTGGCCGGCGTCTAGGAGCAGAGGACTTCAAGCGATCCAGCGTCTGGTGATCTATCACGAAAAAAAAATCAGTGATACTGAGTATGATAACGTTTACTCACTGAAATGGTGAACGTTGGTTACACACACGGCCAAGACGGTTCGGGACAGAGATCGTGCAGCCTAATCAAGAGGCAGAAAACATGAATAATCTTGCAGATGTAATGTATTGACATCCTTACAGGGGACGTCCAAGAGTAACAAAGCCGAAGAATAAAAAATAATTCATGCGTCTCTTTGAATACGGATGATTCTGGTATGAGCTCACCATGAAACATTTCTATGGCTTGTGATACCGTGTAAAGAAACTGCCACTGATGCAATAAATCATCTCAACGTCAAAAGAACGTACTGCTTTTGGCGGAACAATTTCCTTTCTTAGGACATTTTTACGCTTTCCAACAGAGAAATCATCACTGTAAATATGAACTACTCTAGTGCGAACCGCAGTTATCCAAACGTGAATTGCTCATTGCATGGACGTAAAGACACCCACTTCAAAACGCATACTTCATCTGGAAGTAACGCCTAGTAATTTCGAATAGACGAAAAATCATAGGAAAAATCCTGTAAATTAACATTACATGAATTACATCTAATTTTGTACCGCTATTGTAGCACATCGAGAAAGCCCTGGCATGTCTGCGTTTAGTTCTGCCATTGTATCAAAAGTTTATCCGCGGGTAGTACCTATCCCGACCGACTGTCCTTGATGAAGTAGGTTTGTGCTAGCACCGTTCCCACGACGCAGCCAAGACCGCCAAGGAATTCCTTTATGAATATCGTGACCTAAAAGATAAGTTACCTTAATCAATATCACGCTAATCGAGAAGCGTTAATCAGAAGATGCTTTAAGGATTATATGAGCTTGTGTTTCCGCGTAATACGCGTAAGACAAGGACATCATTTTCATTAGCACACACTTTATTATGGCGGTTGACATCGATTGAAAACCTAATAAAAACCACAATGCAACAGACATTACGTGCTCCGCTTGAAAATAGTTAGATACGACAACTTTTTGCCCTAAGGCGTCTGATTGCATCGCAGCCTACACCCACTAGTGGATCAGCATAGAGCCTGTATGATTTGCATTCTTAGTGGCCTGCTGTTACCTCCAGTATAAAAATGCTATGTGCGTTCCTTCCTGCATCTTTATCCAGCATACTAACCGGTGTCTTGGCTTCATTATCTTTCAGCCCTTAATCCCATCGTACAAGAGCTTGAATCACCACCCTGTCCATCTCTCAGGTGCATAATCGTTCTCTGCTTTACGACACTTGCTTCGCCATTCTGGAATTTTCTTGGCCTTATCCGTTTGGATCACCCTGGCTATATAACCAGTCAACAGCAGTTGCTCCCAAGAGATCGGGACAAGTATTTTTGAGATCAGATGAGTGAAGTTGGACCTGGTTACCGTCGTAATAGTCGCAATAGTGCTTGCATAGATACGGACAATTCCTTGAAACGGATACATGTACTTCATCGATTGCTTCATCGTCGCAACTAGCATCGCTAAGTCATAGCTCCCTTAAATAATGCTGATGTTCGATAAATTTCTCTCTGAGATTTCTGCTTGCACAGCCATAGAGATCCAAAGCCGTAACAATTTCCAAACACCTGAGATATTATCGAAAGCGATACTAACATGATATCATCGGAGCTCGAGACAAATCAAGGTTTGACAGACTGATAAATCTTCTAATGCTCCGTTAAGCGAGTCGTTAGCATAGACATCAAAAATAACACTCTGAATTGTTCGTCGAAAACCTTGTATCAAATCAATGGAACGTCTAGTAAATCCATGAATCCGCATAAGTTTCCGTTGTAACATATTGATTTGCGCCCAGAGCATCGGGATAGGCATCCCCAGCTTGGCACCCGCAAACGTCCAGACTTGTCAGATAAGGATACTATCTGGCAGGCAGCAATATATACGTGTACGCTACTTTGTGATCCAGCCTAACCCAAGGAGTGAGCCTGACTATCTCGACGCTCGGATGCTTCCGGACACAATATGGGAAGCACTGGTCATCAGCCGTGCTTCAATATCTAATTCGCATAATACGCTTCACCACTTGAGGGAAGAATATGATACTTTTCTTTACAATTTCCATAGGTATCCTCGGTTAAGTTATCCCCGTGTCGACTACGTAGAAAAGAAACTGGGACAGACACAAGCGCTGTATAAAGCGCTTGTAGCTGAAGGGATTCCATGCGTTACACAGCAAGCCCAGGATACAGAATATTGTGTGTCAATTGATCATTTTCTGTTCTCCCATCATCCCACGCTAAAAGATGTCCGCATGATGGTTGTTGCTTCAGCTTCGCCTCATCTTCGCCACTATTCTCATTGTTTCTCCTAGGATAGGAGCCATTCCTCTCTGATGCTTTTCTCATCCGCTTAGAGTAACCATTTGACACCTTCTGTGGTCACAACCTCTCCTTCGTCTTGTCTTCGACGCCCCATGAGTTCTTCTGCTATTAAATTCCATGGCCTGCATGTCGTCGAATCTATTAGATGCGCTATCCGACCCATCCACGACCATCAGTAGGTTGGATCCCCATCGATCAAGCAACGCGGCTACACAGCATTCTTAGTTCAAGCACAGTTCTCCAAGGCAGATTTGTGGGCATCTCTATCATGGGTGATGAGGCAAAAGTAACTGAAAAGGCATGGGGTGTAACGGAAACCTTAGTGCCTTTTGTGGAAAGAGTCGACTAATCAGGAATCTACTTTCTGCCCTTTCAATTCGCGCTTTTCGCACGCCATTTTTTTCTTTGTTTTCTTCCTTCATTCCACCACAGCACCATGGCCCAGGATCCCAGCAGTCTTTCCAATCTTTCACAAGTGAAGACCACACCTCCATTTGACATGGTCAATTTCGTTTACCGAGAAGCGCATTAGCGGTAACGTAGTCTTAGACCTTGTTGCGTTGGAAGAAACACAACAAGTCGTGTTGGATACAAGCTACCTGGATATCCAACGTGTGTTTCTCGGTCAGTCTACGTTAAAGGTAGAAAGAGCAAGTAGATTTTAACGGCTCTTAACCTTCTGTATTTAGTTCGATTTGCCTGATCCCCATCCAACCCTGGGCTCCGCATTGACGGTCCATCTTCCTACGGCACAACCGGCTGGAAGTCAGTTTAAGCTTCAAATTGACTATGCAACGAAAGAACGCTGCACAGCGGTCCAATTTTTGACACCCGAGTAAGTTTTCGAAGGAAAGCGCGTAGAAACAGAGCTTAAACGTACCTGGATGGATAGGCAGACGGTTGGTAAGAAGCATTCTTATCTATTCTCGCAATGCCAAGACGTAAGTAAAGCAATGGTATGAGAAGAAGAAGATCATCCTGATGTTATTTGGTATATATAGATACATGCTCGGTCGTTTGTGCCTTGTCAGAATTCGCCCTCTGTGAAGCTCACGTATTCGGCGACCGTTACTTCACCTCTCCCAGTTGTCATGTCTGCGTTGGCAGTAGTGGATGAAGCAGCCGTTTCACAGAATGTTTACCGGTTTAACCAGCCTACTACCATCCCTACCTACTTGATTGCCATTGCTGCAGGAAATCTTGTAAGCCGAGATATTGGGCCTCGCAGTAAAGTGTGGTGTGAACCCGAGGTGGTTGATCGTGCCGCAGCGGAGTTTGAGGTACTCTATAATGATGTCCGTGCTCTGTGTCGTTTACGCTGCTTCTTTCTTCAGGATACCGAGAAATTCATTGCTACAGGAGAAAGTCTGCTTACACCCTATGAATGGGGCCGTTACGATGTCTTGGTTTTGCCTCTTTCCTTTCCCTACGGAGGCATGGAGGTAAGACAGAAGAATTATGTTCTATGCGTTTTTTTAATCCGTGGATGCTAGAACCCTTGCCTGACATTTGTAACACCTACTTTGTTGGCTGGTAAGTTATAAGTAGTTGCATGATGTGATTTACAAAAAGTGAACATTAGGTGATAAAAGTGCCGTGCAAGTTGTGGCTCATGAGGTGTCACATAGCTGAATGGGTAATCTAGTAACCACCCAGAACAGGGAACACTTTTGGTTGAATGAAGGCTGGACCGTCTTTACTGAACGTAAGATTGCTGGCCGTCTACATGGTGAAGAGCATCGCCAGTTTAGCGCTATTATTGGTAAGCATTTTCTATTTTGTGCTTCTCTTCCCCTGAGTTCTTCTTCTAGGTTGGAAGGCTTTGAAAGAAAGCGTTGCATTGTTTGGAGAGGATTCGCCAGCGACTATCCTTAAGCCCGACCTGAGCAGCGGCATTGATCCAGACGATTATTTCAGTTCTGTCCCTTACGGTTAGTAGTACCTCATGTGCGAGGGACAGCAATAACGATATATATAATAGAAAAGGGATTTAATCTACTCTATCATATCGAGAAGACGGTGTGTGGCCCAGGGGTTTTTGAACCTTACATGCGTTCGCATGTGGAGAAGTTTGCTTCGCGATCCATTACGACAGAAGTCTGGAAACAACATCTGTACGATTATTTCCGTACGCATCACGGCGAGGCCATGGTCGAACGGTTGAACACAATCGATTTTAATCAATGGATCTTCAGCCCAGGCATGCCACCTGTAGATCCTCAGTTTGATACGTCCTTAGCCGATGCTTGTTATGATCTGGCCAAACGTTGGGATACCGCGCGCGATAGCGACAACGATCTATCGACATTTGATCCTAGCGATATCCAGTCATTTAATTCACTACAAAAAGGTAAGTCATTGCTTTTCTTATACGACGTTACGCTGAACGTTTCTTTATAGTTGTGTTTTTGGAACGGTTGACAGACTGTGAACCTTTGTCTCACGCGATGCTCGCTAAAATGGACGCATTATACCATCACACCTGTTCGAAATGCCGATGTTCGGTTCCGCTGGCAAAAGCTGTGTCTGATGGCGGTGTATACGCCCATTTATCATCATGTTATTGAATTTCTGACCGAACAAGGACGAATGAAGTTTGTTCGACCTCTTTATCGTCTGCTACACAAGGCGAACGCGGCATTGGCCAGGGAGACGTACGCTAAGCATAAATCCTTTTATCGTCCTATTGCGGCTACTTTGATAGAGAAAGATATCGGTTTTGTAAAATGTAAACAGTAATAAAAGCGTTTCCGTTGTAATGCAAACCCAACATCCACAAGATTCACGAAGTTACCTAACTATGATCGGCCTTTACGGATTGTTGCTCTCAGATCAATTTCCCAAGGATGCCAATCAATTTCCCTCACGGCTCATCAGTCGTGCTCAATAGGTCCTTGTGCTGTACGAGAGCTTACGAAAGCTACGTACTTGAAGTGCTATATCCGTAATGCAACCTTGCAAGAAGCTCTTAACGTCTTCGCGAAATAAAGTACATGACACTCAGCTGTCTCTGTCGAACCGTTAGTTTCTCGTTCTTCCTTTTTTTTCCGTTGCGAAGGGATGTTCTCTTAGCGCTAACCTCGAAGAGAACTGACAGGTCAGGTTATCTACATAGACTTCTTTCTGGAGATGATTGGCATTAAGTTATACATCTTCATTCAGTACAACACCATCAGTTGGAACACCCTCCTCAGCATTGCCAGCATAGAGAATGCTGTCGTAAACTGACTCCAACATCAAGCTGATGCACGGATGGATCTAACTTGAGCCTCTTCTCAAACCACGCCATTAATGAAAAGTAAGGGACCATAACGCAAGCAGCGTATACATCACATACGAACGAAGTGGTCGTTAGCTTTAATAGGGTCTCAGACAACTCTTTCGCCATTAATTATTACTTCTTTGACGGATCGACACACAATAGACGCAACACGGTTGACACCAAGAAAAGGATCGTCGTCTTCATCGTATTCGTCGTCGTCGTCTTCATCGTCTTCATCGTCGTCGTCGTCGTATCCGTCGCTGTTACCCTCCATCAGTTCCAGCAGCTCGCTGACTTCGGCCATCCTTAACCTTCGGAACGCATTACCGGGATATCGAGTATACCATCTAGTCGAACCGCCCAGTATATGTTCTTTTGTTGATTCATCATGTTTGCTCCTACGTCTTTTGTTTTTCTTGATCTTGTCTAGCTGAGTCAGCTTGAGCACAACGCCAGACAACTCTGACAATTCCAAACGATCGAGGTGAGCGTCTCTGAGATCAAAAGCATGAGGCTCAAAACGCTCTCCTAGATCTACAATTTCGTAGCCATAGTGGAATGTGGAAAGGTTGGGACAATTCCTCGTGAGATATGGAATAGGTATGTCGGGGTATTCATTAAGATAACAGCGTACAATGTGTAGCTCCTTCAAATCATGTGGAGGTTCTATCGCCGTCTCACTACAAATTAGCTCCATGAATCCCTCCAGCTTCAACGTCTTTAATTGCGGTAGGTGCTGCAGAATGTCATCAACATCAATACTACAATATGTCAATAAGCCGTCGATGGCGAACTCCGTCAAGGATCGGCAAATTGACAAACTTTTTAGAAGTTTAGCAAACGGTAGCGGATCGTAGCCTGTGATAATAACAGTTCGGAGAGTTCGTTGGAAATCCGTTATCAATGTGGAGTAGAAATAATCTTCCCGACCATCAATTCTTATGATCTCGCATGGTGCGCCGATATCTCGGGCTTTCATCAGAGATTTTTCGTATTCTATGTAGCCACCAACACTGATGTCTTTCAGAAATGGCCACGCCCCCACGAGAATCGGTAATACTGCATCGAGCTCCTTGGATTCCATAAATGATCTCGTTTCGAGCTTAAATATCTCAACGTTGGGGTACTTTCGGGCAAAATATGTGTAATAATGGCTGTCAACGGTCCTATCGAACGTTAATTCGCGTAACGTGCTGCATGGCTTAATATTATCTGGTATAGATCCACAGAAACGTAGACGACCGAATTCAATTTCTTCCAAGCATGGGACAACAGAGTGAATCAATTCCAGGTCTGATATATGCAGACTGCTATACTCGGTGTGATTAATCTTCAGCGATTTAAGCCTCGGTAACTTGGTAACCAAATTGATCCAGTCAGGTATGTCAATATTTATGGAGAGACGAGTGAGACATCCGACAAATGGTGATGGATCCATGGGTTGCTGTAGGGAAAGCATTGGTAACCCGTCCAGCGATTTGTATCCTGTTGCTATCACCGACTTCAAGTGGGAGTGCCAAAATCGCTTATAATGAAGAGTGGTAAGAAAGGGACAGAGCCGTGGAAGGGCTGAAATGTGCTCGTAAGACATTCGCAAATGGTCTTTTACATATAAGCGACGAACGAAATGACCAAGATAGTTGACATTTTCCGTCGAGATTATCGTTTCAAAAAACAATCGCAGTCGTCGCTTCGTCTCCAGATGCACGGAATGATATAACATCTCGGTGAAAGGTCGTCGCCATGAGCGGCAGACGCGCGAACAAGCGCATAGACTGCTCTGTGGTAGCCAGGTGGCGATATTTGATACAATTTCCATTGGTATCCTTTCCTGCGGCGGTTTCATTGTTGTGAAGGAAATTCGTAGGAAAGAGCCACACTATGACTGAACTCTCATCTACCACTTCCTAAAGGACTGTGCCCAAACCAACCATGACGTCAGTAAAACGACGTGACGAAATGACTAACGTTCCCAGGAAGTGTTCTCCCGTTGCGCTATCGGATGTGAATCCCGGGACTGACGGAAACGGGTCGGCAGCTCCTCAAATTCCCATCGTTGTAAGGGGAAGATGCACCACGCTTAAAACAACAAAATAGCAGCTTTGGAACTATACCAAATAACGAGCCAATGATAACAACATCATAACGATGTGTACCGCCATGGGCAAGATTGACAGTATGCGTGCTAATAGGATCTATTTCGTGTAACATACACAACGAGAAGAGCATAAACTTTGCGGGTGACGTTAAATGTAATGATGGGATTTTCACGGCTGCGGATACTACTCTCTTGCTTTAGCTGCGTCTTTAAACAATGGCAAGCCGCGTTTGGTCTCTGATATGGACTTCAAAGCACTGCTCCCATGTGTACTCTCATATGCTTCTTCCCTATTCGACTCTTTACATTTCTGCTTGCCAGTTGCCAGACGATCACTATAACAAGTATGATGACGAAAATATGGCTTCGTCATGATTATGTACGCTTCAACTTTGGTGATAGCATAGTCAGCACAAAGTCGAGGAGAATTGTCGCAAAATTCTGTCAAACACTTCTAAAAAAACGCATGAACGGGCTCATTATCGTTGTTTGATATCATCAAGAAGACGATATAGTCCGTGATATACAACATTAGTACGAGATAGGCTCCAGAACGCTTACTACGTAAACGCAATCTTGTGGAAGTGAGTATTGCTGTAATCAGATGATAATAAAGCCCACGTGTTTGTTTGTCCAAGATATCATCTGACACGTTGACGCCCTCGGTCTTCAATATTTGGAGCCGTCCACCATCATTTTCAGTGTGCTGCCTTGTCCAGGAGTGTCAGTTTGAGAACAATTTTTGATAGGTCGAAATTTCCAATGGCCGAGTGAGCGTTTCTAAGGTACAACGAAGTAGACTGGAGTCCTCTCTCGTAGCTACAATGGAACGTGGAGGTCGTGAAGCGCTCCTTATGATGTGTTTTAATAATATCCTTATCGAAACAAGTGCTTCTAAGGTTCAGTAATCGTAGACTGTGCAGAGGCTGAATCAGAGTTTCTACAAATCAGATGTCTGCATTAGTTGGACACCAATGCTTTCAGCCGGATTGATAGCGCTTCCAATATTCTGTAAACAATCCCACGCGATGGACTGCAAATATAATGCGTTGGAGTGTCTATTGGAAATTCGACGTGGTGTACCACTGTGATCTCTTGATCGACGTTATCTCCTTTCCGCTTTACCATAACATGACAGTGCAGTCTTCTCACATAGGCAGTGCTACTATAAACTGATTTGAATCATTGGAGCGAATGGATATACATGTTTAAATTCTTCTCTCCGGTCTAGTATTATTAGTGAGAATTAGAAATGCATTGCGACAGGGGTTCCCATGACATATGAGCAATAGTCGATAAGTGCTTCAAATGAAATCTCAGAAAATCTTTACACCGTTTACTACCACCTCCTTAACTGATCGACACAGGATGGATACAATATGCAAGTTATTCGGATCACCACCGTCGTCGACATCGTTGCAGCTAAATTGCACTGATATAGTCTTGTTTGTTTCTTCGTTGATTATCTTAGCCAACATGTTGACTTCGTCGGTCTTCAGTCGCCGGATTCCTCCGTAGGCATTTGGGGTGTACCACCTTGTCCAGCCATCCACGGTGTGTTCATCCATTGAGCCATGGTACTTCCTTTTTCGTTTCAGGATTCTTTCAGTCTTGTCCAATTGGGTCAACTTAAGCACAACCTTATACCAGGTTGATATTTTTAAGCGATCAAGATGAGAGTCTCTGAGATCAAACGGATGGAATTGGGTAAGATACCCATCATTGTATTCGCAGCGAAAGGAAGAAATCTTTGGAAAGTTCCTTATAATGTGCGGGAACGTTTTTGCAAGACTATTATCGAAATAACAGCTTACAAGATTTAAGGTTTCCAGGACATGTGGCGATTCCATCACGGTTTCGGTACATCTTAGATCTCGGCAGTGTTCGATTGTCAAGGTTTTCAATTTCGAAAGTTGCCGCAAGATGTCATCAATGACGATAGGTACATGTGGTTGACGTATAGTGAGTTCTGTCAATGCTCGGCAAGCTGATATAATGAGTTCCGCCAATGCTCGATCTGTTATCAGTGCAGCATAAGGATATTCCGCCCAACTAATGATTTTCATAAATTCGCATGGAGCCCCAATATCTCGACTCTCCGTCAGAGCCTTTATATGCTGTTGAATGCTCTAACATGCATAAATTTGAGGGATGGCCACGATCTTGCAAGCATCGGCAGCAGTGTGTCGAGTTCGCTGGGATTGTTATCCGCCGACATGTCAAGTCTAAATTTTTCGACATGTGGGTACTTTCGTGCGAAATAGGTATAATACTGAATGTCGAAGTTCCCCACCACCGTTAATTCACGCAGCGTGTGGCACGGCTTAATGCGGTGTGGTACAGGTCCGCAGAGATTTAAATGCCCGAACTTGATTTCCTGCAAACCTGCCACCGCGGCGTGGATCGATTCCAAGTCTGATATACTCAAAGCAACGTCAAGGAGGTGATCTATTTCCAAAGATTTAAGTTTGGGTAAAGCCATAATCATGTTGAGGCAGTCAGATATGTCAGCTCGTAGAGAAAGGCGAGTAAGGCACGTTTGAAAAGGAGAAAGATCTGTTGGAAACCACAGGTAAAGGCGGGATAGCACGTCCAAGGATTCGTATCCATCTGCTATCACTGACTTCAAGGGCGACTTCCAAAACTGTTGGTAACCAAGAGTAACAAGGGAAGGACAAAGTCTTGGGAGAGCCCTGGTATCTTCGTAAGAGATTCGCAAGCAGTCTTGCAGATACAGGTGGAGGACAAAGTGGCCAAGTCGACTCGTCGTCTCTGCACGTCTCAATGTTTCGAAAAATAAGCGTAGCTGTCGTTTTGTTTGCAAGTGCACAGTACGATACAAGGATGCGGTAAATGATTCTCTCCACCGTCGACAGACATGCACGCAAACGTGTAAGTTCTGCTGAGGCAATAAGGCAACAATATCCGACACAATCTCCATCGGCAGTCTTTCTCGTGACACATCCATTTTTGCGGAAAAGCTTCAAAAAAGAAGCTGCTTCGTGCAAATATAGAGTAACTGGATATTACACAAATTACACAAAGCAGCAACACGGACATATCGGAAGTTCGCCGTCAAATAATACGACGCTTTACCGATTTAACTTGTTAACGCAGGAATAAGTGTAAGCAGCAGCTTGCGACAAAATGAAGATGTCGACTTTTACTGAAATACGTGAGCACAAATAGGGTTATGGACCCAAAAACGCGCACCGTCACATCTTTGCTCACCTTTCTCAAGCACCTAATCAACTATAATCATCCTTAGACCGCTCCATTTCTTCAGCATGGTTAATCCATTGATACTCTTCTGTCTCGTTAATGGTGAACCTTTATCAAGGGCGCTCTCTGTAAAGATTGGGTTGATAGAAACGGTGGATGACATAAAAGCCAAAAAGTCTCCCGAATTCGAGGACATTGCTACGGATAGACTCACAGGTTGACGTGTCTCTCTATTCCCACTAGTAATGTCAGCAGACACCATGACGTCTTAGCTGATAACATCACAACCAAGGAGGAGCTTTTCCCAAATGACGAGCTCTCGGATGTTTTTGACAGGAAACCGCCAAAAAGAAGAGTCCACATCATGGTTCAAATACCAGAAAGATGTCGACAAGGACTTACAGCATATCGGGATAGTGCTAACCACCTATATGATTAACTTCTGGACAGAGGGTAGCTGAGTTGTGTCAACGAATTCAACTGTCATCGATAATAATGATGCAACATGTGGCAAGCCTTATAAAACTTAAGTTCTAGAATTACAGATTTCTAGCTGATTCCTTAATATAACACACCATAGCCTTTAACCTTATTGTCAAATGTGAAAGAAATGTTTCATTCACTTCGACAACGGATACCAATACAGCTAACGCTCGATAAATTCAAAAGGGTTACTTTTGTCGAATATCCTCAAGCTGACGATGACGATTATCTCGAAAAGATATCTCTATATCAATGCTGCACAGCGTCCTACGAGATTGAGCAAAGATGAACAGTTACAACAAGTTCTCAAACCTGCAGGAAAGGAACACAAACGCAAGCTGATCACGTCTTTGGAATGCCCTTCAAAAAAAATTTTCTGCACGGACATTGGAAGAAGTGCGCCTGGAATATGGACTAATACATGTCATCTCCCACGGTTGACAACTCTACACCATTCGGTGGTATTCAATCAGACCCGTTACAAACTACAAACTACAATGCATGTCTACAAAAATTTATCCAAGAGACCGGAACGCGTCAGATGCCAAAAGTTGGAAACGGCATCCGAATCCACGCGACCAATACTTGTGGCATCGTGCTTATTGAATGCTACATCCGCCTTTCAGGAAAATTTATATGTTTGGAAAGATATATTAGCGGTCGATGAGGCAACAGACCAGTTGATTATTCAGTACATTCCCGCCAAGCAAATAATTACGCTCTCGGTGTCACTGAAGTCAAAAGGGAAGACTTTGACCAAGGGGTGGCTCAGAATATGTGCAATTCGGAATCAGCGCCGACCCAGCGGAAATGCAAACGTGCAACGGAGGATGTTGAGGAGAAGAAAACGAGCCATGTTCAGTGAAATCCTGTGGCGTTGTCACGGATTCTGCAACATGGATGTTCATTGAATGTACAGATCTCTTAGGAGCCATACCTTGCACAGCCGCAGACCCACCGAAAATACCTAAACCTTATTGACCTCCGGGCAAGGAATTTGGTATGGCTCCTAAGAAGAAGATCGAATGTACCATGGATGAAGATGAGAAAGTTTTCTACAGGTCGTCACGCCCCCCTGGAATAGTCGACTACACGATTGACGATTGGAAGGTCAGGCCACTGACATCTTTAGGAGACTCGTATGGCTGATAACTCAAATGAAATCCCTGCACTCCCTCATAATTAATTGAGGAAAATCTCGGAGGAAACAGTGATCCATTAATATGGTGGTATATCGCGCCACTTTGATACTTTCTCACAGGTTCCCTTGTCAAACGCTGCCTTCAATACAGTTAAGAACGTTGCGTCTAACGGAGGTTGTCTCCTTTCGTAACTCTATATCCTTCTACATCACGTCGAATGCCCTCTTTTTGCATAGCAGACACAGAAGCACCTGGATCGTTTATCATGATGCTCAGAGGTACCAGGAGAAGTCGTAGATAAAAGTGGGGCACGATGCTAAAGGACAAAACATTCCAGGACAATTGAACAAGCGGCTTGTCTCATTTGTGTTACACTACAGGAGAAAGCCAAAGGAAAAGATACCGCTACATTCATATAAATAGCGTTGATATGTCTCTTTCCACATTGGCAGGATGCTAGCGCAAGACGGAATACACATAATTACGAGAGAGACGACATACCTTCCGAAAAGAAATATATCTCGAGAATTGCTTTATCGGTGCACTTAGACCTGGTATTTCCACTCGAAGAGGGCTAGCAGGTCAGAGTATCGACGCAAGATTTCTTTCTGGAGATGACCCGGAAGATGCTATAGCACCTTCATGAAGTACACCACCTTGAGTTAGTTGACTTTACTCAGCATTATCATCATAAAAAATGCCGCCATAATCTGATTACAACACCAAAACAGATGTACAGGTGTGTATAACTTCGGTTTCTTCCCAACCATGCCATCAATGAAAAGAAGGGACCTGTAGCAAGCAGGGTGTACATCACCTACAAACGACGTGGTCGCTAGCTTTAATAGGATCTCATACAACTCTTTCGCCATTAATTATTACTTCTTTGACGGATCGACACACAATAGACACGACATCGCTGATATCAAAAAGATTGTCTTCTTCATCGCAATCATCATCACACTCGTCGTAAGTTCCATCAGTTCTAGCAGCTCGATGACTTCGACAGTCCTTAACCTTCGGAACATGGTGCCAGGATGTTTAGCGTACCACCTAGTCGAACGGTCCAGCATACGGTCTTTCGTAGATCTACCACGTTTACCCCTACTATTTTCTGGGGACGCCTTGTCCAGCTGAGTCAGCTTGAGCACAGGCTGATACACGCCTGTCAATTCCAAGCGATCGAGACGAGCGTCTCTGAGGTCAAACGCATGAAGTTCAAAAGGAAAATCTGGAACTCCATTTGTGCACTCATAGTGGAACGTGGAAAGGTTGGAGCAATTCCTTGTGAGATACGGAGTAGGCTCGTAAGAGTCATGATAACAATCGCATACAAGGTGTAGCTCCTTTAAACCATGTGGAGGTTCTATCGCCCTCTCGCTAAACCTAAGCCAGGGGAATTCCACCAGCTTCAACCTCTTTAATCGCGGCAGTTGCTGCAGAATGTCATCAACATCAATAGCATCAATATCATAAGTTGCCAATAGCAGTCGATGGCGAATTCTGTCAAGGATTCGCAACTTGACAAACTTTTTAGAAGTTCAGTAAACACTTCCGGATCGTAGCCTGTGATAATAACAGTTCGGAGAGTTCGTTGGAAATCCCTTATCAAAGTGGAGTCGAAATATCCTTCCCAACCACAAATTCTTATGATCTCGCGTGTTGCGCCGATATCTCGGGCTTTCATCAGAGATTTTTCGTATCCTATTTCGTCGCCAGCATCGATGTCTTTCAGAAATGGCCATGCCCCCACGAGAATCGGTAACACTGCACCGAGCTCCTTGGATTCCATCGATGAACTCGGTTCGAGCTTAAATATCTCAATGTTGGGGTACTTTCGGGTAAAATATGTGTAATAATAATGGCTGTCAACAGTCCTATCGAACGTTAATTCGCATAACGTGCTGCATGGCTTAATATTATCTGGTATAGATCCGCAGAAACGTAGACGACCGAATCCAACTTCTTCCAAACACGGAACAACTGAGTGGATCAATTCCAGGTCTGATATATGTAAACTGCTACGCTCTGTGTGATTAATCTTCAGCGATTTAAGCCTCGGTAACTTGGTAACCAAATTGATCCAGTCAGGTATGTCAATATTTATGGAGAGACGAGTGAGACATCCGACAAATGATGATAGATCCATGGGTTGCTGTAGGGAAAGCATTGGTAACCCGTCCAGTGATTTGTATCCTGTTGCTATCACTGACTTCAAGTGAGAGTGCCAAAATCGCTTATAATCAAAAGTGGTAAGAAAAGGGCAGAGCCGTGGAAGGGCTGAAAGGTGCTCGTAAGACATTCGCAAATGATCTTTTACATACAAGTGACGAACGAAATGACCAAGATAGTTGACATTTTCCGTCGAGATTATCGTTTCAAAAAACAATC